>MJUU01054623.1:5112-15214 GCA_002080025.1 Modiolus philippinarum | reverse complement strand
ACGGATTGTCGAGGCATGGAACTGATATATTCAGCTTGCCATTTGTATCTTTACGGCTGGAGTCGTGTACGGATTGCTGAAGCATAAGGCTGATATATTCTGCTTGCCATTTGTATCATTTAGTTTACAATTTTGATACCTCTTACATAATGTAATGATGGTTCAGATATTAAGCTGTTATTTGCCCTTTTGACATTTGCATCTTTTTGTTTATTTTTTTCGCTAATTTTAATTTTATGTCTTACAGTATGCTTTTTATGCTTTTTACTTGAACAAATGATCTTTGCGATGATGGAAATTCATGCATGTGATCTTAATGAATGAATGAATAGACCGAATTCTGCTTTTTTTAGGACTGTTATCGTCTTTGAACTGGTAGTGCTACTTTTGTTTTCGCTTCCTTTTGTGAATTCGCTTTATGTTTTCAGCTTAAAACGGAATATTGTGGTCGTCACAGTTGCGTTTCTGCTTAAGTATTGATTAGTCATTAGTAAGAGTAGTACATTTTGAGAATAGCATTGTAGTTCAATTGTGTATGAAGCACTTAACCCTAATCATTTTGTTTTTACAGAGACATTAACTATATTTCACTCATCAGAGGTTATATTTTCAATTGATATCAATCTTTTTTTTTCTGTGGCAGCTGAACGAAGTGGTAAGTTAGCAAAGAGAAGTTAAAGATGGGCAGATATACAAGTATGTTGATAGATATACAAGTATGTTGATAGACAGCATTCATTACCACTACCTTTTCTGTACAAATGATGAAGTTCATTGCAATAAAACAGAGATATTTAAACCTCTTCCATATGGTAAATTTCCATCTTGCCAAATGTTGATAAAAAAAAGGATTTTACTGAGGCAAAGCTGAAAGTTTTAAAAATAGATTGCACTGAGTTATTTCATCTTCTCTCGATCGGCCTGATACTATTTTGTGGAGAAATTCGCTGATAATGTGATATTGGTCCCGAGCGGATCATGACATCCTTACCTTTCCGGGACTGTCTAAGTTCTAAATTTTGTGTATTTTAATTTGTGTCCGTGTTTTTATGATTGTCTAATGTCTTTATTTTGTCCTTGTTTTTCAGTTTTCTCGTTTGTTGCCATGTTACTTTGCCATGTAGATCATTTAATTTTTTTTGTAATAACCACACCCTTTGTTCCTTTGATATTCAACTTTAATTTCGTTGATCTCTAATTAAATACTTACAGAACATTTAAATTGTCTAACAAATCAAATATTCCAAGATCAAGACTAGTAATTCTGTTGTTGCCTAGGAGTCTATAAATAAGAATTTAAAAAAAAATGGACAGTTCATCGTAATCTATGAAGAAAGTTCATCAAGTAATGTTATACTAATGGTGACTTCAAGATGATTGATTGACTGAATATTGTTTAACGTTTACTGAGCAATATTTCAGCTATATCGAGACGAGAACGAGTTTGTTAATAAATAATCAATTTGGGGTATCGAAAGGGTCATGGGACGGGAAATTCTGACTGCCACTGGAAAAGTAGGGTGAAATAGAAAGGGGCGGGGAATTTAGCCTTGTAGCCGATCACCTACGGACCACTCAAAAATAGCATGCTACAAGGGTTCTTTAACGTGCAGGAAGTGTGGCATTTCTTCCAACACGTGGACTTGAGATGGGTTGTGTATTTATTAATCCCACACAACCACGGAATGGGTCCTATTTTTATATCCCGGGGTTCCCTCAGGGTCAGCCCCGTTTAGGAGGGGTCATACCCCGCAAGCCGAAGATACTAGGTACTATTTCTATATCCCGGGGTTCCCTCGGGATGACTTCAAGATGAAGAACAACAATAAAAGCGTTGTTCTATTGCGTTGTTTTACCATGTATTTGTAGATACTTTGTCTCTTGTGCATTTACTCCATATCCCTTCATTGCTTATTAACGAAAGAATCTTTCAAAAGTGCGAGTAATATAGTGCAAGATTTTCTCAAAGATCAGATAGTTATGTAGCTAATACACCAATCTAGGCATGAGAATTAAAGGTGATGCAATTTTTTTAAGAAACAAAAAAAAAATTACAATGTACAGTTCATTTCATTTTTTTTCGGGGGAGGGGAATTCGTTTTCATGTAAAATATGAACAAACAACCACACGTGGGTGGTTACATGATTTTTTTTTCAAAACCTACACCGCTCATATATTTAACAACTGCAGTAGAATACCGAAGGAACAAAGGAGTAGTATTTACAAAAAATCGAAGTCAAAAGACATGTTAAAAACGAGAACACAGAAAACAAGGACTTTAGACAGCCACAAAGCACAGAAATAAAAAAAGACACAACAATCACAAACAAGGTACTCACAATGTGAACTCCCATGAAACTGAGAGTGACATTAGGTGCTCCGGAAGGGTAAGGATGTCCTGTTCTGTTAACAGCACATTTCACATTGTAAGGGAGTCAATCGAGGAAAAGTCAAAATCGGTTAAGTCAAATCCGATCCGGGAAAACGTGAATCTAGCTGAATGATGTTATGCTGACGGCCATAGAATTTCTTAAGGGATGAAATTAACAGGCTGAAAAATCCCTGACTAAGGAGCTTTTGTGGACAGTGTTAAACATTTGCCATTTAACTGAAATTGACAGGTAATTATGAATATTGTAAGCAAGCAGAAATAAAATGAAAGCACAAATTGTATTGCTGAGAATCAAGGAATGTACAAGAGCAAGTATTTCAGATATTTTCATTCTCCCACAGCAGGAAAAAGCAATGAAAGTCAAGCGCACAACGTTGTAAATTTCAATGTGGTTCCACATGGGATTCCGACTGCGGCAAATGCTCTGAATAAAAATTAGTGGTCCTTTTAAATATCTGTGATATATTTGACCAATCTTTCAGCCTGAAGAGAGATTCACAACGGAAATACGAAGGACGATTATTTTAGTGCGTTCTTTGCCTTGTTTACCCTTGTGTCAAATAAGCAAACCACATATGAAATTGCTTTCTCAACCAGATTTGGAATTTTTATTTCTTTCGTTGGTTACGAGGTTTTCAGTACAATTTCAGAGGACAACTGGTAGGCTTTTCAACTATAAGATTTTGTATTACAATATTCATACTTGTATGTTTTTTATTTTTATTCACTTATTTCTTTTTCATTTTTAAGTGTGATGTGCTCCTTTCTCGAACGAAACAGTAATATGCACAATGATGGGCTAACCAAAATTAAACTAAGCCCTATAAAGTGTATCATTAAAAGTTTGCAAGTTGTTTATGGCTTTGTAAGACGTTTGCCACTGAAACATATGTACGAATCCTTTGATCTTATCATAAATGGCATTTCATATTCTTTTTAGGTATACTATGGAAACAAGGAGTTATTTTTGCATGTCGAAATGTGAATATCAAAGATAATTTTGAAAACGGGAGAAGAGGAAAACAATATAGACCGGACAAGGTCGGGCAAAAATTGAATTAATTGTAGTGCAACTACATTTTGTGTTGAAGTTATAGTTATAGTTATAGTAGGTTGGGTCGATGAATTATCAGCCAATCATCTCATACTTTGCGACCTTTTGCTGATTTTTCATTTTCAGAAAAACTTTCTTTCATCGCCAAAGAACTTAATCTTGTTTCATATTCAAATATTTGTTTTCAGCTAATTGAAGGTATGACCGAAGTTGTTGGTCGCATTTATTTACTACGCAAAGTAAGAGAGAACCGAACCGTCAATCAAAAGAACGAACAATCCATGGACAATGGCAGCTTCGGAACCACTGAAAAATAAAGGACACCGCTTGAGCACGGGACAAAAAAGAAAAATGAAGATACACATACAGATGAACAACACAGATCCATTAACTAGAGGCTCCCAGGAGCCTGTATCGCTCACCTGGCTTTCAGTTGCCAAAATTGTGGTAACATTGTAAGTTACACAGTTGATCATCAGTCTCTCAAACTTTAGTACCTCCAACAACAACAATATCTTGAACAGTATCGAAAGTCTGATCATGTTGTACTATTTTTCTTTTTTGGCTTTATTTACAAAAAACGCTCTCGCTAAGGACCACTTTCGACACCAGTTTTGAAACAGAGACATCATTTTGTAAATGACGGTCAACAAACAATTTTCCCACCTTTTTTGGCAACCATTTTGAAAATGGCGGTCAGCAAACAATTTTCAACATAAGTTTTGAAGTTGCGACATCAATACCTATTTGGAAACCAAATTTCATTGAAATCTGACAACATTTAATTTTCCCGCCTTTTTTGGTGGCCATTTTGAAAACGGCAGTCACAAAATAATTTTCAACTTCAGTTTTGAAGTTGCAACATCAATACCTATTTGGAAACCAAATTTCATTGAAATCCGACAATGTTGAATTTTCCCGCCTTTTCTTGGCGGCCATTTTGAAAATGGCGGTCGACAAACAATTGTTAACATCTGTTTTGAAGTTGTGACATCAATACCTATTTGGAAACCAAATTTCATTGAAATAGGACAATGTTGAATTCACTCGCCCTTTTTTGGCGACCAGTTTTAAAGTCACCTCAGCATTTCAAACATTTTATCATTTTACACTTAATCTTCATCTTCTATAGTTTTGGAAATGAAAGACGAAATATACAAATATTTTTAAAATTTGGTGAAAAAAGGGCAATAACTCCTACAACGGTTTATGGATTTTCTTTAAAATTTCAGGTTGGGTAGATCTTGATATGCTGAACATTTTTGTAATTTACACTTGACCTCTATCTGTTAAACTTTTTGAAATAAGAAATAAAAAATGCAAAAATTTTACGGAAAAAGGGCCATAACTCTGAGATGGGTTTACAGATTTTCTTTAAAATTGCACAGCAGGTAGATCTCATCATGCTGATCATTTTTATCCCATGTCAGAATTTAGATTTCTGTAATGGTTTTTGAGTTATTTACAAAAAAACAGCAATTTACCCCTATGTTCTATTTTTAGTAACAGTGGCCATGTTATTTGGTCTACGGAGATAAAAATCACAAACTTGAAAGTGCATACCCTGTTGATGATTCATGTCAAGTTTGGTTAGCATTGGCCAAGTAGTTACAGAGGAGAAGATTTTTGAACAAAAGTTAACGAAAGGACGACGGACGCCGAGTGATGGCAAAAGCTCACATGGCCATTGGCAAGGTGAGCTAAAAACCATGGTTGAGATCAGATATACCGGTAGAGTGAGAACCTCGTGCATCTTATAAGACACCCGCCGTGTTGAACATGTCAACTCCGGTAGTAAAGTCAAATCCGATAGAGGAAAAACAAACTTTAGTTGTAGGGGGAAAGATCTGTTGTCATCTGGGAAACAGAAATCCCATAGCGATCCACAAGATCGTGATGTCGACCGTAAAACTTCTGTAGTGATGACTTTAAGTTTTTGGTAACGTATGTTTGCTTAAGTAGTCTATTTTAAAGCAACTGATCTCTATCAAGAAAGTCACTGTAACGATCACAAGGTCTTGAGTAGCGAATGAGTTGTGAGATGTAAACTCCATATGCTGGTGCTTTTGGAATGTTGCTACAAAGAAAAGGGAAGTTGACTATTGGAAAAGTGAAGTCATCATATAGCGTTTGTCATATAGCCTAGTTTGTAATGTACCTCTGTTGTCAAGCTATGTTTAGTTGTACTTGATTGGTTTGCTCCTATTATGTGGTAGATTTTTTTTACTTTACTTAGAGTGACTAATTTTAATAATCGATGATTACAATTGAAAACTGACAATTCGCCGTTTAAGAAACTGGCGATTTGTGAGTACAATGATTGTATTTCAAATTCAGGTGTAAGAACAATCTATTTTCAACCACCAACGTTTCGTTAATGACATTTCTAACCAATCAAAATATTTTCTTGTTCGTTGTACCAAGAATTCTTTAGTTTCTGAAATGGCAAATTATCTGACATTCAGTATTGTTGACGCCAAAATGTATATGAACATCTCCGTTGAAATTAAACCTTCATTCAAACATATTTTTTTTCGAATCGTATAAATGTACTTACAAAACATTCAAATTGACCAAAGAATCAAATAATCCCGCATCAACAGTGGTAATTCTGTTGTCGTTCAGGAATCTATCAATGAAACAATGTTTATGAATGAATATTCCAATTGTAACGCCCGATTTTATTGGTAAACGTCATGAAAAAAAAAGAGTTTTTAAACGCTTCTTCTTTTCGATTCACACGACCAGGTGTTAAGGTAGTGGACCTAGGTTAAGGGAGATAACTCTTAAAATCAGTCGACGTTAGAA
This sequence comes from Modiolus philippinarum, assembly GCA_002080025.1. Taxonomy (NCBI): domain Eukaryota; kingdom Metazoa; phylum Mollusca; class Bivalvia; order Mytilida; family Modiolidae; genus Modiolus; species Modiolus philippinarum. The sequence continues at coordinate 8,959 of MJUU01054623.1, read as the reverse complement.
ACAGTCAGTTTCATCGATGCTTTTTAAGCATTGATGTGAAGCAGAATTAAAATCCTCTATGTTCGTTCTTTTGATTGACGGTTCGGTTCCCTCACTTACTTAGAAGCTTTGAATGCATTCATGAAAATGATTAAAACAAACATACAAAAGATTTTCAGGAGTTATGTCCCTTGACCTAGGTCTACCTCCTTAAATTACGCAGTAAATGATGACGTCAAATTCAATGTTAAGAATATTGTCTTAAGTGTTTACAATTGGCATTATAAGAGATAAAAGTAATTTTCACCACTATTGCTAAAAATGACTTCGGACTTCAGTTTTAGACCGAGTTCTTGCTCCTACACACAGATAAACTCCTTTAAATCCATTCGAACTATTTTCAATTCGTATTAATAACCATTTATCAAATCCTTGATTTGAAAATAAAATATTTGGCCTTAAAGGCTTTGAATGCGATGTAACAAATACTGAGAAATCAAATACTGAGAAATGATTTCAATGTGATGTTACAAAATACATACAATGGAATGTGACAATAGAAAATGTATCAAAACATTCAAGTAAACAATGCTTAAATAAAAATTGAAAATCTGAGCAAAGCTCACAAAATATATACCCCACACTCCCCCCCCAAAAAAAGTCATATCAAATTTTAAATAAATGGTGCACAATGGCAATGAGTACTAAACATTCTGTGAAAGTTTCATTGAATTTTACCAAGTGGTCTAGGGGGAGTTGTCGCCACTAATTGTGTACTTTAGGGCGGACGGACGAACGAACGGACACCATGATCACTATATAACGCCCGCTAAATCGGGGGTATAATTATATCATAATATCTGATATATTTCCTTTCAGTTATTTAAAACAGGGTTCTAAATTTGAAACAATGCGAGAAACACTTCACGAAACGATTAGGTAAGTTGAATCTTTATCATGTTTTGATCACAATAAACCTGTCCGTTTATAAAGATAGATATATGAGTGTAGGTCATATATCAACTACTTAGGAATTAGGAAATTTGTCTAAAACTAAGGAGTTTCTCCGTTTTGCAAAGCTCTGTCCTTACCTGATTTAGACTTTTCTATTTAGATCCTATCGACTATTTGTTCTCTTACAGATTTAACACATATTTCAGTTTATCGATTTCCAGATTGTTTGGTTTTATCTGCACTGATTCGAAGTGTCCATTTGAAGAAACTAATTTTACAATTACTTCGGTATTTTGTTACTTTACTTTCTATTTTAGCATCTAAAACTTGATTAAAGTAAAAAAAAAATTCTACTTCAATTTAATATTTTTTGCAAAAACTACTCGTTTAAACAAAATTCTCCAGCATACACGTAATAACGCTGTTTAGTGAAGAACTATTAGCCCCGATCGAGGAGCAATACTACCAGTGTCTTTATTTTTTTTTATCAAGTCCTATTAAGATATATGTATATTAGACAGTTGTAAATATAAGAGATATTCTCTTCTTGGTATGATATTCAAATACATGTGAAATTTCTTCAACAGATCATTTCAGTTTTGAAGGAAAATATTTTATGGTCACATTTGTTAGATTTCTTATATTATTAAATAGTATCCAGGTTTAGTCCGTAATGTGCATTATTAATATTTAATGGCGGAGGAAATGAACCGTTGCATAAATACCTTGTCCATTGTTCTGAACTAATCTGGTTCTCCGCAGCGACGTTCCTTTTCGCGATTTAATTTAAAAAAAAAATCTATATCATTTCATGTCGACATGGGTTATATATTGCTTTTACAAATACATCTATAGTTCACTTAGTTTTGTAATAAAAACTATCAATGAAAAAAGAGGGAATAAAAAGGAAACGTCTACAAATGCCGAAAATTAAAATTACATGCTACAAACACAAACCCTTTTTATTTAGATAGGCTATATATTGATATGACCTGATATAGTGATCACGAAAATATGCCTGGTTTTTCCGTTGTTTCGTATAGTGGTCCTCGAAAAACTTAGCATAGTAGGGATTCATTTAAACAAATAAGCCTAATAGAAATGTTATTTAAATAAACAACTAATTTTTCATGATGTGTCCCCCCCCTACTAACTATAATAATTTTAAGCATTAAATTTTTGGAAGCTTTTTCTAAATATTCAAATAGGAACACTGGGATTGCCTTCAGTAGAGGAACTTGAAATAATGCATAATTAAGTGTGGCAATCCCAAACTCATGAAATGTTACATTTCTTTGTTGATGTTATAATTCCATTGTGGTACCTTTTATCATGTAACATATATAGGTACTTACAGACGTTTCAAACTTTGCAAAGAATCAAACAGTCCTAGTACAAGACTGTTTATCTGATTGAAGTGGAGACCTCTATTAACAAAACAATGTGTACATTAAAAATGAAAAAAAGTGAAATGAATATGGCTCTACAATGTCCATTTACATATGCAGAAATGTAATTTACAGTATCTTCGATATTTTGATTTTTATTACCACTAGACTTATGCTTCGTTCTAGTCCGCAATGGTATTGACCAACCAATTTAATTGAGAATCTTGCAATATCAAAAATTTTAGAAAATTAATTATGTCTTGATTTAACGAAGTTTTGGTTTAGGGTCCTCCAAATTGGTCGATTTTATCTGTAATGAAGAAACATGAGTTGTCAAAATGGCAATATGCAGAAAATAAATTTACCGTCACCGGCCAATGCATTTTTGTGTTGAGTGTTGAATTTGTGGTGTTCGTGTATTTGTGGGTGATTAGTGTTTAAAGTCTTCTATCCTCTGATGATAAGTTTCTGCATGTAATTTTATGAATTAGACAAAAGAAGTATCCTGTAATGTATTTTGTTTCATAACAATTGTAACAAAAATCATTCAATATGAAAGACTGGTGATTAATAGTCTTTGTTTAGCATTTATAATGCACCATTTGATGTTTTTGTTGCATTATTTATTAATTCTAGATATGACTTTTAGAAGGTCTTAAGAATTGGGTCCCTTGTTAAAATAGTTTTCACGTCGGTAGTTTCCTTTGTTTTTTAATTTGAATAAAACGCGATTCGATTAACTATTTCACTAATGTTTGGTTCAGTTAACATTGATTTTTACAGAGTGAATGATTGAATCGTTGTTTTTTTTTCAAAAATCTGACGCGAGACTATGTTACGACCTAGCCGTCTCATTTTTAATGTAGTCGGTACAAAATTAAAGTTTTTGAAAAAATCTTTCTAAAATTTAGTTCAGAGAGTTAGTGAGAGAAAAAAAATATGAAAACGAGTCGTTAGAGAAAAACTGCTGGTAAAGTAGAAGAAAATGTAATAGCATCCATAACTTGAATTCCATTGACGGTAGATTCGTTGCTTTCAATCTTTTTTTCTGTTTTCATTCAGCTGATCATTTTGTATCATTTATAAGCATTTATATCACTTTAGTAGAAAAAATTGTTCTTAGCCAGCATGCATTTGACAAAACTAGCTGTATAAACTGCATTTTTTTTTCTCTTGAAGTTGTTAACTTACAAAAATTCCAAATTGATCAAAGAATCAAATAATCCACTCTCAAGAACGGTGATGTTGTTGTAGTCTAAAAACCTGTTAATAAAGCATTGTTAATACATGAATATCATCCCCCCCCCCCCAGAAAATCACATTTTGGCAACTTTAAACAAAGAAAAAAAAACTATAAACATTGCACTTGAATGACTACATACATGATATTAATTACTTTCGGGCAATTGCGAAACGATGAGGTTATCGTAGTAAAAAAATGTATGCAACTGCTGTAAAATGTCATTATTACTGTAATAACCGATTTTGTATTTTTAAATAATAATTACTATATCAGAGTCGCATTG
>MJUU01054619.1:15760-29916 GCA_002080025.1 Modiolus philippinarum | reverse complement strand
ATGTTGTATTGGAGTAATTTTGCTAAAACAGGGTAGGTTTGTTTTCTGTAATATTAGCATGTTACATTTTACAATGTATGAAATGAATAGCAGAAAAAACTCGAAGTAGAACATTTGGATTAAAATGAATAACTAAATACCGAAGTAATTGTGAATTTAAATTCTGCATATGCGCATTTCGACAACTTATGTCTCTTCAGTGCAGATAAAATCTAAATGTTTGGAAGACCATAAACTCAATGATTATTTAAGCCCTGTTTTTAACTTGTTTAGAAATAAAAATATTGTGAGCATAGATCTTGATACACGCATATTACAGTAAATCAACTTATAAAACATATACACTTAGACAACAATAGCAAAAAATAACTGGTTAAATGTAAACAGGCGCTGCAAAACATGTTGAAACCATATAAAATTTGTGAAATAATGAAAGAAGTTGTATTTACCCGACGACTTGCATAACTTGCAAAATCGATGCTTCCCTGACTCACCCGTACATTTCACTACTGTACCGGTGTTTACTTTTATATAGGTTGATGTAAATGTCAAGTTGTAAAATATTTGCAATTATCGAAGGTCTTTGTAATGGTTTCTTTATACTTGTAGCATAAAGATGCAAATATTATTACAGAAAACTAAGTTAACAATCATATTAATTATGCTCAGTTCTATCTTGCTATATAAGGTGGCCTACTCATCACATTTTTGAATTTGTGTCAGATTCCGGACCTCCTCTGCGTTTCTCCAGTTCAATGGCACAAAGAATATTGCACACGGACCCCCGTTTTTTATTTCACGAATGTCTTCTATAGGTCAAATTAAGACCCCTGACAAGTTTTTATAAAATCGTTGATATAACTTCCTGGCTTTTAGAAAATGTTAGATTGGGGGAAAATCAAAAGAAATTCATTTCCCGCCAAATTTTTATTGTCGTCTGTCTCCGTTAAAAGCACACTGACCTCTATATTTCTTCTAACCATTTCATTAAGTGTAAAATGCTTAATCAATTAAAATAGGTTTCAAGAAATTCTTGATATAAACAACCTCAGGAGTGAGCCTTCTTAAGTTTTTACATTGACAAACGTAGTAGTCAGTACTTCAGTGCTGGCCCGAAAACCGATTTGATTTAAAAACCTGCAATTTCTAAATTTTAGAAAATTGTATTAATATTTGTACTATAAACCGGGAAATTTTCGCGGCAGTTTTATTTTCGCGATTTTCGCGTTTTGAATGGAAGCTCGAAGATAAAACGGCACATTGACGATGCCTCTGATGTCGGACTGTTAGTACCCGGAAGAATTCATGAATTTTGTTCTCAGTAAATCGTTGGTCACCGAAGACCGGTTTACTTGGAATATATTATATCTAAATTTTAGACATTTTTGTTAAAAACTAAAAAAATATCTCCCTCTTGCATAGCTCTATTCCGGTTATTTTTGGCTGATCTCTTTCATAAAATTTGTTCTCTATCAGCTTTTTAAAATACTTCCGTTTTTTTATTTGATCTGCTGGAGGATACCATGGTCAACAAAATTTGCTAATTTGGCTTCCCTATCGACAATTCATATTTTGATTCCCTCCCCTGAAAAACTAGTAGCAATTTAAATAAAACCTGAATGAAATTTGGACAGGATTTTTCTAAGATCGCCCATTTAAATCCGATCCGATAAAAATACATGGCCACCAGCGCATAAAATATTTTAACATTGGAATATATGAGGAAAATTTAATTTTCTTCACGTTCTGTGAAACTATTGAAGCTAATTTAACTTTACTGTACGGGAATGATAGAAGGAAAGTCCTTTACAAAGATTGCTAATTTTATTTGACATGGCCGCCAATGCTGAATAAATTTCAACACTGGCCGTATAGGAATATCATATTTTGATAATCTCCTCAAAAACTCCTGTAACAAATGAAATGGGGTAAATGTCCACCAGTGCAACCTTAGTTTAACATTCGACAATATGGAAATACATTGTTTTCACCATCTGCTATGTAACTGTTAAAGCAAATTGAACTAAACTGTACTGGAATGATGTTGGGAAGGTTCTTTACACGAATTGCTCATTTTGCCAATTCGACAAAATGCATGATCGACAGCACAGAACGTAGTTAAATACTGACATCATGGAAAATTCTTGTTTTGTTAATCTCCTTTGACGCAAAACCAACCGAACTTTACAGGAATAATATATGGAAGGTCGTAAAATAGATTGCAAATTTCGTTTCGATAATATGAAATTAAACAGGGGACCCTGTGGGAAAACATCATTTCAACATCTGCCGTTAAGTATTTTGTCAGGTGACCGATACAGGCTCAGTCTGTGAGCGTCTGATTACCAATTATTCTGCCTTTGACACAAACACACATTGGTAGTAACAGTTACGTAATCAATTACCTGACAAAACACATCAGGCAAATTTAAAACTTTAAGAATGTTTTCATATCTTAGTACGTTTAGATTTTTTTGGATTAAAATAACATTTACACGGATTTGTTATACCTGCAGGGATGTAAATGGTCCTGGCCTGGTGCAGTGGAATGAATATGATAAAAAGAATGGACATTTCATTACTTTGGATGCCAACATTTCAAGTGGAAAACATCTGTACGAGGACCGTGTTAAGTTTTGGTTGGAGGATATACAAGCAATGTTACCGACTTCGACTGGTCACAGCATATATAATGCACAACGACTTCAACGTTTATTGATACATTTTGTATTAATTTGTATATTTAAAATTACTGGACCGAAATTATTTAGTTAATTTTCAAAGTACATCTGCAACAGTAAATTCTTACTCATCCCGGCTGAAATAGCGAAAGTAATTTAAGCTTCTTGTATATTGGGGTTTCCTTCATTAACCTGCCTTTTATATTGAATAAAATTGAATTAATTTTGAAATGTGAACAAAAATTGTAATTTGTGTAGAGTGCACAAAGGCTTTCAATTTTTGGATATACTGAGTTTTCGTATACAAAACAAAAGCCCCTCAAGAGCCTGTATTGCTCATCCCGACCATGGCTGACATAGAGATGAACTGCATAACCCAAATGGTCCATAATTTAAACTATGTTCCCTGCTGGAGGCCATTTTGGATTTGATGCAGACATGCCAGAGGCAAATTTTGAAAGGGCCCCCCAAGGACTTTTGTTATCAATATGAAAAAGCAAGAAATGGGGTAAAAGTCAAGGAGAAAACATTCCATCTCCAAGGTAAAACGACCCAAAACAAAGCATCTAGGAATCACCGTAAAGTTTTCAACACAGTGAGGAACCTCACACAATATAACAAGCCCAAAACTGCCCCCAGAAGTGAATAAATCTATGGAAACCAATCATCAAAATTTATAAGAAGACAAAAACAAGCCAATGATCAACATATTAGTGACTTTGGCGCGAAATTTGCGGTGGGGATAAACTTGTTTTTTTTTCTCCGAACAAAAAGTTTGTTTACAAATGGATAAGTGGTTTCAAGGACCTAATTTTTTTCATTGAGTCCAATTTAAACTATGTTCACACTGGTGGCCATCTGAATGAGTAACTGATCTGTAGTATACTTTTTTGTAGGGGACCATATAAGGGCCATTGTGACTTATTTTGGTTCTAGCTGGACTAGTAGTTTCTGAGATCTTTGTATGTGTTTACCAAAAGGTGATGTAAAACTATGTTACTGCTTTCAGCCATATTTAATGAGGTGTGGGCTTCCCGGATACCCTAATTTGAAGGTACCATCAAAGTCCTGTTATGCAGGGGTCTCTATACTAGCAAATGTATGCATATTTTTGAAAATAAAACATAAAATTTAGCAGAATATTTTTTTTTCTCTAAAATTTCAGTTTTCTTGTTTGGTATTCATGGCAACCGAAAGCTCCACCATCCACTACAACGAATATTAGACCCCATTAAAAAAAATTGGGCAGGGTTTCCCCTTATAACATAGATAGTACATTTGTTGAAATCGTAAATAAAGTATGTAGCAAAATCTTTTTTGATGAAATGTCAGTTCTCTGGTCTGGTATCCATGGCAAGAGAGAGCTCCACCGTCCATTACAACACATATCAGACTACGATTCAACAAAAAATTTGGTTGGGGTTCCCCTTATACATGTAATCTAGGTAATACATATTGCTGAAATCAAAACATTCAGAGTCCCCTTTTCAAAAACAAATTTGACAGTGGTTTTACTGGTGGTTGTCTTCATATATTGCTGATATCACAACATGTTTAAAAAGAACGGCATGGAAAAGACGTTGAGTTTATAACCATCCTAAGTTTTATTATTCCTTTTTGAAATTATCACTTTTCACTATATATATTTTTAGATTAAAGACATTCCCTAAGAAGTGTGTTGATGTACAAATTAGAACCATTTGATGTCTAGTACAATTTTTACTCATTAAAAGAATATTTCTGTATGAACAATAAAATTTTTGCAGCTATTTTGTAATTATAACATCATTCTAAACATGTGATTTTAGGCTTGAATATGATTTCACATTTAACCATAAGTTGTATCCTACTGGCGGCCATCTTGTAAGGTAAGGACTTACCAGATACTCTTTTTAGACGCGACTATCTAACAACAATTTTGAAACAGAATATGTGTTGCGAAACAGCTCTAACGGCCAATAACAAAATAACGAGATACATGACTATGTGAGCTGTTAAAAGGGATGAATTTATAATCTAAAATATGACCTAAAGCACAAAAAACATGGCAAAATAAAACAATAGAAACAATAAAAAAATTGTTTCTATTCTTTTATTTTGCCATGTTTTTTGTGCTTTAGGTCATATTTTAGATTATAAATTCTTCCCTTTTAACAGCGCACATACTCATGTATCTCGTTATTTTGTTAACAACAATTGTGCCTAAGTTTGCTGCTAATTCGACTAGTACTCTCTGAGAAGAAGATCTTTAAATGTGTTTCCCATAAAGTCCAATGTCCAACTATGTTCAATGCTAGCAGCCATCTTGGATGAGGTACGGACCTGCCAGATACCTTTTTTGGAAATGACCATCTTAGGAAAATTGTGACAAAGTTTGATTCTAATTGGACTAGTAGTTTCTGAGAAGATCTTTGAAAGCATTTTCCATAGGGTCCAATGTTAAAACTATGCTTCCAGCTGACGGCCATCTTGGATGAGGTACGCACCCTGCTGGATACCTTTTTCAAAAGGGACCATCTAAGAAACATTGTAATTAATGAAAAAGTGGGAATAACAGAAAAAATCTACAATGGCTGAAAATTCAAAATTCGCCAAAGTTTGCATTAATGCAGTGTGGTTAGAATTCTTAAGAGATATATTGAAGCATTGAGGAGTCATTATGTAGTTTTCGTGTACCCTGCGGGTCGCTTCACTCTTTAAAACAGCCTATAGATTTAAAGGACAGGCATACCCGCACGACCTACCTGTGCACCCATCGGTATATAAGGTAAAGCTCAGGTAAGACAGGTCAATTTGAGCAGTGAAAATAGGACAACAAAACTGAGAAACCTTTACAAAAGAAAGGGAAGGAATATATGACAAAATACAACAGTATAAAACTTAGAGGGTAATGACTCCTCCATGCTTCAATATTTCTCTTCAGAATTCTAACACACACTGCATTTATGCCAACTTGTGTGATTTTTGAATTCTAAATCAATATATTTCCGCATTTCAGAGTCATTATGTAGATTTTAAAGAAGGTTTGGAAGACTTTCTATACCAAAAGGCAGAATAAAATAAATCTGTTCAGTTCAAATCTTATTATTATGTAACTGAATATCAAAAAGTTGATTTAAATATCATTAACGGCCAACCAGGTAACATAAATCATTTGTCCATCCATCCATTCATAAATCCTTATTGACTAAAACCGATAATAAGTCTAAACAACTATACTTATGAAAATACATAACGGACATATCGAACATCATATTTACACTATAGCTTTTGTATCTCTCACAATGTAGCCACTTGGAGTCATAAAATTTCTTAAATACACTTTCACATTTCCAAAAACAATTTTTCATGATTTCATTCACGGATAATCCTTTGTGTAAAAGATAAGATGATGCAGCAGCTTTGTAAGAATGTGCTTTGTAAACACTAGTGTCTATACCAGCAAATTTCAACACCTTTAATAGCTATCAAGCTATTGTGCATGAAGTTATCGCCAAAAAAGGGTTTTCTGAAAGAAATAAATTACTGGTTAGATTTTCTGACATTAGAAGCTTTTTTTAATATACTGAAGTACAGTTTTAACTACACACAATTCTTCATTGTTTGTAAATTTAAAAACAAACAAACAAACAAAAAACAAAAAAAAACCCAAAACAAACCAAAAAACAAAGCACAACAGAAAAAAAAGCAAAATAAAAACAAGACAAGCAAAAAAAAACCAAAACAAAAAACAAAACAAAACAAAAAAAAAATACACAAAAACAAAAAAAAAACACCAAAAAAAAAAAAAAAAAATTAAAAAAAATAAAAAATATACAAAAGAAAAAAAAAACAAAAAACAATACAAAAACGCAGATTTGAATTTCCCTGGTTTATCTGTATTGGTTAGCTTATTCAATGTAGGTAGTAATCCTCTATTAACCTTTTCATAAAAGAAATGTATAACATTTGAATAGTTTGTGATCATTGTGCAGATGCTATCGCAACTAACGCAACACTTCTAAGTGTCAAAATTTTAAAAGATAAATCATCTAAAGGCCACCAAGAATCCAAAAATTTTAGTACCTTATTTACGTCCTATGTCCATTGATACTTTGGTAATGGTGACTTCAAAGAAGCTTTTCCTTTAAAAAAAAATCTACTGACTTAATAGTGATTGCCACTAGATGCACCATTCACAAAATTATGCATAGTAGTAATGGCTGATCTATATTTATTTAAAATACTATAGGATTTTCCAGAATTAAATTTTTGATACTTCACTATTTTGACCATAGAGACCAAGCATACTGATATTGTTTCTGAGTGCCTTCTCTCCAAGAAGCATTAATAATGTCAATGCACTGATATGAAAATGCCAATGAAGAAAGACTACTTCTTAAATCCTCCAAGCGGTGAAAGAAGTTTTTCTACATTGGAACCAGAACCAGAAATTTTGACATTGAAAGTCCTATAATAGGTTGATACTTCTGTACTATTTCTAGAATAATGCTAATTAAAGAAAAAAGGAAGGAAATAAATACAAATTTTCCTGAAAACAAGCGCATTCAAATGAAAAAGCATTATTCTAATAGCTCTTGGATCAGGACCCCAAGAATCATATTTATCTAATTTGGCATTGTTATTACTAGCAAATAAATCTACAAATGTATCTGTAAATTGAATAATTCAGCCAGAATTCTAAAGAACCCCGACTTCAAAGAACATTCGGTCGTATTGTTCTTTATTTTAATTAATGGCAAGAAATCAGTTTTATTATTGTCTTTTAAGCTAAATGAAATGATGAGATAAAATGTTCTTAACATAGCACAACGTCCATATTTGTTTACTTAATTCATTTAAATAATTGGATCTAGTATCTCACAAATTGTTAATATATGCCACTGCCGTAGAGAAAAAGGCATTCAAAGCAAGCCATATCGCCTTAAGCTCAAAAAAATTATATGCTCATTCAAATCTGAATCTTCCCACGAACCATGCACTAACTTAGATCCACACCAGCAAGCACCAATAGCATCTGTATATACAGTTTCATAGATGAGATCCATCTTGATAGGACAACTATGCATTAATTGGATTGAATGTTTTCAATCAACCATTTAATTTTATTTTGACTAGCACGAGATAAAATAATTTTTGCATCGTATGAATTGATAATTTTGAGTGCAGTTGTTTTCTCCCGTTCTGAAGAACATTCCCGTAAAAAGGCTGGGAAAGACGCAACATACTGTCCTATCAAACTTGCTAATGTGAGATGTAGACAAAATGGACAGAAACAGAAACTTCGGTATTTTGTTATTCTTATATGGGGAAAACTATCGTCACTCACCAGTAAATTGTTTTTTGTCAGGTGTGTCAATTTTTCAGCAAATAAATAGTTTTGAAGACGATTCACAAAATTTTATTGCAAGAAAAATCTTCAAAGGGATAAACGATCTCAAATCCAATTAAAGGATTGCCGTTTGCCAATTACAATCGATATCTAAAGTTTGTAAAATCAAATTTTTCATTTTGTTTGTAACTCGCATTACGCAGTCACTGTCACAAAAACTGCTGAGTCAGGGATATGTTCAGCCTTTGTTACTTTCGTCCCTTCAGAAATTCTATGGCCGTCACCACGACATCATAGATAGATATGAAATGTCAGTGTCACAAATAAAAACTGACATTTTCAGCTAGATTCGCGTCTTCCCTGATTTGACATTACCGGTTATGACTTTACCCTGGATTGACCCACTGATAGTGTGACGGGTGCTGTGCACAGAGCAGGACATGCTTACCCTTCCGGGGCACCTGATGTCACTCTTGTTTATTGAGAGTTCACACTGTTAGTGCTTTAGTTCTTTTGTGTTGTATATGTAATTTTCGTGTGTTTTGTGGGCATGTGGTGTCTTTGGTCTTCCGTCTTTTGGTGTTCTTGCTTTTGCCTTGTTTCTGGACTTTGATTGGTGTAATCTTGTGCTTTGTTCCTTTGGTATTCTACTGCCGTTGCAGTTACCATGTCTAAGGCTGCGATCTCTGTTGCTTATTTTGGACTTTAGAGTAGGTAAATAAGCAATAAGTAACGAGATCAAAAGACATAATATTACTCTGATATTTCAGTCTTTCCACTTAAATTAACAATTACTATTCCACCTTCAAAAACTGATCAGCTTTACAATGGATCGTTGATTGAATTAGGAATCAAAGCCAATAAACATCTGTCCTCCTCAGGTTTTTAAAACTGTCTCTGACTTTCGGAATTCTCATATTTTATCCATCATGATGCATTAGAAGATTTTGCACACTGACCCCCACTTTTCTTTTTAAAATATGTTTGTATACATCTTGAATAAACTTTTGACAAAATTCTTTATATATCTCCATTGCATTTTAAAGGTTCGTTGTCTAATACAAAGTAAATGAAAATTTCAGCCATCTATATCTCTAAAACGGGCACACTGACCTATTAATATTGTTTTGCTTAAAATTATGTATGATCGATGTTCTAATAAATAAAGACACTAATTAAATAAACTTGATATTATGAACTTGAGGAGTGACCATCCTTAAAGAATGAATATCTCAGTATTCGGCCGAATCATACTGGCTCACCCTTTTGTCACTTTGATTGCTCCCCTCTAACTCGATATCAAAATGTTAAAGTTTTGAAAAAATCTTTGAATCGAGTTGGAATTATGAGTATGAATTACAGTTCAGATTCTTTTTGATCGGTCGGGCTACTGGCCTATCCCTGAATGGTGTAAGTGATGAAAAAATAATGCAACTAGGTCGATGAAAGTCGAAAGCCCTCAGTTTGTATATACATCCAAATATATAATCACACCCCCCCCCCCCNCGCCCTCACACACACACAACACACACCACACACACACAACACACACAGTATGTTAAATTGTCAAATGTATTAATTTTGTGCATATGTATTCAGATACAAAAGAGCAAATTCGGATTGTTGGATCCTCTCTGATTAAAATTGCATTGTTAGGATCCAGACATCGCGCTGGTGGTGTAAACTTAGTGCTCCAAAGATGAAACTTTAATATTTGGTGGCAAGGAAAAAGCGGTATGGTTGTAGATTAATTAAGGACCCACCAAAATTTCTTAATAATTTTTGATACGAATTTAATTTGTATTTGTATTCGAAGTTTTTGAATATGTTTCCAGAGTTTTGTTGAAAAAATTTGTTTCATTTATGAATTCAATATATACACAAAGTAATAAATCACAATTGTAATTCTGAAAATTAAAGACAAGCACACTCTTGTCGGAGTAATTTGCTCATTACTTTCAGTCGACGTTAATTGACTCAGTACATGTACCTTCGTACTTTGATTTTAGTAAGCGGGTATTGAATTTTATTCACGCTTGTATACATTTTGCGGTAATGTGCCACATCTGTTTGCAGTTCATCCTCCCTTTTCACAGCGGTTGACAGTTAATTCAAGCATAAACCGTCAATTTGGCAAATTTGCTCCATTTGAGAGACTTCTATAATTTTAAGGGGTTTGGATTTCTTACTTGTTTTCCCTACGAATAGTCGAAATTCTTTCCAGTAAGTCGATATATTTATAGATTGTGATTGTATGACGTTTCGGTTGCCATATAAGCATTTTGCGGTAACCGCTTCATCTGACCATTAGGCATGCAATCTGGTGCATAATCTTCATTTTCTAACATATTTAGCATGCAATTATCTGCATCAATCTAACTAACATGCGATCTTCTGCATTTCTGAAGTTTTATATTCTATATAATTATTGTCAAATACATAAAATGTATTGAATAATAAACATCTGTGGCCATTACCGCCAATTCATTCGTTTGTCTTAATCAACATCAGAGATAATAGAATTTATGCCTTCGCATAAATTAATTTATCGCTTTGCGGAACTTTCATTTCTCCGAACACAATTTTTTATGTATTTTTTTAGGACGTAATAGCGTTGCGACTCTTCCAAATTTACGTCGAGAAAGACACACGAAGAAATTAAAGCCCACCTGACCCACCCGCAAAAATTGCCCCTTTAGTAATTACAATTAGGATCCCCTTTCTGCTGCTTGCTATTTGTCGTTTCAGGTTACATGTTCTTTGCAGTGAACCAACCAGGAAATACATTTGATGGTAAATGAGGACCTTCGATCTGGTGATTTTCATATGAAGACTGTTCGGCAATACTTTATATTATTAAATAATCGGCGAGCACCCCTTGACCCATCTTTCAAAATTACGTATTGTCTTTTTCTCTCATTTCAAGATTGTGGTCATGGAGTTAGTAGTCTACCTGTATTGGGTTTTAGGGAACGGGACAGATAAAGGGGAGGTTTGGGTACCCATAAACCGGTTTAAGCCTACCGCTGGCTTTTGCTAGTGCCGGTACCAAGTCCGGCTGTCCGCAGTTCCTATCGTTGTCTAGGTTTGTTTTTTGTCTTAAAAGTGTTTTTCTTGTGCAGTTCAGTTGCAAATTGTTGCATGTAATTATAATTTTCAGCCATTGTAGGTGTTTCCTGTTATCCCTTTTTTAACATTAAAAATAAGAACTCCGTACACATTTCAAGTTATTTTTATGATTTTTTTCGGGATGGTAAATTCGCTGCATTTTAGAGACTGCGTATTATAATTTTAAGGAGTTTAGGTCTCTCACTTGTGTTTCCCATGGTGAGTCAAAATTCTTTCCAGTAAGTGTACAATGCATATATTCATAGATTGTGATTGTATGACATTTCGGTTGTCATATCAGCATTTTGCGGTAACCGCTTTGTATCTGACAATATAGCATGCGATCTGGTGCATAATCTTAATTTCTATATGGAATATAGTACATTTTGTTTTTGATACGGGCCTTATCACGGCCAGTATCAAGTGAGCCCGCTAGGGAGAGCTTGATACGTTACGCCGTGATTAAGTCCATATCAAAAACAAAAAATACTATATTTCTTTCATCTGTAATTCTCAAAATGATTAATAAAACTCTATAATAAATTGAAAAATGTTGAAATTTATAATATTCTATCTCGGCCAATTTATTGTTTATTGCAATAATTTACTTGAATTCCTTTTTCAACGTATAATGCGCATGATCACGACATATAGTACCAAAGATGACGTCAGCATAGCTACCCGCGCGTGACCCCTTCACAGTGACCCGTTAGATACTGACATTATCAGGCAATGCAGATCAATGGAAATTCATACAAATTACCGATTTATAAATATCTGTGACCAGTACTGCCAAATCATTTGTTTTAACCAGCATCAGAGGTAATAAGCAGTTGCATATGGCATATATCTGACAGTTTAATTAGTTATTTCATGAAAATTCCTTTTTGTTTTTTTTATTTGAAATATTAATTTAATGTTAATATCATTAACGTACATCTTTGTATCGGGTAAAGGCGAGATACCAAACAATTTTTTCAAACAAAGCTGGTGGAAAACCATTTAATTTTTCAACATATAAATACCAGGTCAATAAACAGAATTTCTACTGGCCTACTTTCTTAACAGCCAATTTCAAAGGGCGAAGACCGTTGACATACATAAATTATAGAAAAATTTTTGGCGAATAATCGTCTAAAATGACTTAATTTGTTTTGCCTAATCGTCTATGACCCTGTTCACACTTACAGTATTTGAATCAATTGCGATCGATTCCAATCGGGTGTAGCTGTTCATACTATAAAAAGAACGATTGCGATCGATCTTATTTGGTCCGATAAAAAGAGGTGATCTAAAAAAGATCGATTCAAATAGAAACGATTACGGCTATAATGTGAACAGTAAAGATCGATTGCGATCGATTCAAGTGCTTTGAAGAAGTATGCGATCGATCGCAATCGGTTCTTATGAGAACGTAAAACCAGATTAGGATCGATCGCAATCGATTCATATGCTTTAAATGTGAACATAAACAGGCTTTATAAGAATCGATCTTAATTTAGATTGATCGCATTTAGTTCTAATGTGAACACGGTCTATGACAATCAGTTTTTACCGCTTTCTACAGATTATGGCATGATATTTGTTAAAGTGTGAATCGAACTATAAATATAATTAAGACAGATAATTAAATGAAATTATTCAAGAATTTATATCATTCATTTAATGTAATAGATTTACGTCTTTATTAAAAGATAATATTGGAGAAAAACATGTGATCTAGCATCAAAAGACTGAAGTATTAAGTTATGAAAAATATTTTCCATTGTTATCATCGTTATGGAAAAAAAATAACTGAAACGTCTTAATTAGAGCATAACCAAATTCAGTGTTTATTATGCTACTCGGTTTTTTTCAAACAATAACGAGTAAAAATGCAGCTGACGCTACACCAGAATTTAAGCATTGATACTTCAGAATGTTTGAAATCAAACGTCTGTGGAATTATGTACATGTGTGTACAATATGTAAGGCGATAAAAGTACATTTAGTAGGGCGGCGGATATGTAAAAAGTCGCTTATTTAACGAGTTTAAATTACCCAAAAGCCCCATGGAATTTTATTGCTTAGTATCATTTATCAACATCTCAACTCTCAGAAAATGTCTGTCGTCGCGTTAAATTGTGGTTCCTATGACGTAAAAAATGACGACTTTTGACGTTACCCTGCCCTTCAATATGCACACGGGACGGCTTTGAACGAAATTTTATTGAATTCACTACTTATTCTTGAAACTCAATACAAAAGAAACAAAAAACATGTAATAGTGTACTTAATTATGCATCAAAACACCCTAAGCAAGTTCAAACATAGCCCAGTACGACCGTTTACAAACTTGGTAAAATTAAGCATTAAAATTAATGTTTTTAGCACCTACCTTTTAATCTTTTACATATTTGTTAATTATGTCTCATGACTGATTTGACAATTGTTTCACGTAACTATTGGCGTATTTGTTTCCAGAATACATCATTTCTCCACGTAAATTTTTTTTATCAAAACTTGTGTTTTGCAAATATTTTCTTCCCGTATTTGAACAGTGTTGTACCGATTTGGTCATAATTTTATAATTTACCCTTTACCAGGCAGTCTGTTTTTAATGATATTTCAACAATATTTTTTTGTTGCGTCAAATCGGAGTCCAGCTCTGCTATGCTAAGCAAAAACTGGAAACGACAAAGCGTTCTAAAGATGAAAACAGCTTCACTTCACAAAATATGTGTCATCACATAAATTGATTACCCCAGAAAGCTTAAATTTTCTGAAATCATAAAACATTCAAAGGCTAATATTTCATTGTAAATTGCTAAATATTGCGCTTAAAGTTATTTAGTGGGAAATTGTTGACAGAAGAAAATCCAACAAGATATATGCCATTGCGTCCTGTAGTGCTTTTGTGCGCATCTTCAAAGTTGAGAACCTATGTAAATTCTGTGTATATGCTTTTATGGTCGTTTTCTGTTTTAAAAATATACTTTCTTATTACAAAGCTTGTCAAGTTTAGAACACTTTGTTACAATTTAGGAGAAAGCATA
>MJUU01054619.1:0-15657 GCA_002080025.1 Modiolus philippinarum | reverse complement strand
CCCCCCCCCCCCCCCCCCCGCCCTGTTTGCACAATCATGTATTTTTAATGAATATCTTGATGTTTTACTTAGAAATACCCCAAAATGTTTTACTAGCCTCGTGCCACTCGGTGGAATATCATTTCACTTCGAATTTGAACCCCTCTTTTCAAATTGTGTGGATCCTGCCTGGACAAGCATTTGCATGTAGTTGATGAGCTTTTGCCTATGACCTATTTCTCTTTAATTACAGTAATACATGGCATCTGTTTTATTCTTGAATGGAAACTGTCATTGTTTGGCATAAAGCACTTCTTGAACTCGCACATTTAATGTCCTTTGACTTCGTGTTCTTAATTTTTTTTCCAATAGGCCAATATGTTTTCGGTTTTTCTCTTTACGAATTACCATGTGAATAACAAGCAGTTCTTAAGTAAACAAGTATGAACCAAACAGATTTTGTTTCTAGAAAACCTGGATTTTTAACCTAATTGCGAAGATCGCGTAGAGGTAAGTAGTAGGGTGTGAGCTTTTTTATGCACCCCAAAAACCAAAGGAGCCAAGGAGCAAGATGGCGGCCGGGATTAAGTTGTTGGAAAGATTATTTATAGATGGGTTGTATATTGATAGGTTAGACCAAATGTATATCCATATATAGGTTTACATATTATATGTATAAATAGAAGTGCACATATAAGGCTTGCATATCTATGTTGGACCAATGAAATATAAGGCGAAACGTATAAATAGGTATACATATTATAAAATAGACCCATATATTTAAATCAAGACCACTGACACCTAAGTTAATATGAATGTACGAGACAGAAGGAAACTGACCAAGAATTACGTCAGATTGGTAGCCGAAACACCCGCAGAGTCTGTTGCCGATCACCTGAGACAATCTGGTATTCTAACTGACGAATTGTGGGAAGATATCGTATATCAGAATACAGAGAAAAATAAAGTGCGTCATCTAATAAGTACACTGATGAGAAGGGGGCCGAAAGCTTTCAATACATTTGTTGAAGCCCTACGATTAAACGAGTGTCAAGAATTGGTCGAACTTTTAGAATGCATACATTGGTATAACTAACGTGGTGATGCAAGGTGATCTGGGATGTACGATCGATCTTTACCAAGTGACGTACAGACTGAATAACGTACGATACGACCCAAAATCTTTCTCCGGACTCATCTGGCAGGACAAAAGCATAGGAGGAAACTGTTTATTATTTTCGAATGGAAAAATCAACTGTAACGGAAAATGTTCGTCTTTAACAGAAGGTCGACTGAGACTCAGACGCTATGCAAGAAAGTTACAAAAGATTGGATACCTCGTGCATCTAGTCAATGTTAGACTTGTCACGGCATCCGCCGTTCACCAGCTGAGTGGAAGAATCGAACCAAGACAACTACCAAAAGACTTCAGTTTCGAACCCGAACTGTTTCCAGTTGTCATGTTTAGACGTCACGGCATGCACTTTACTTGTCACTTAAACGGGAAGACGATAATCACGGGGATAAAAAGAAACAGTGATCTGATGGATATTTTTTCGATTGTCTTAGAATTGGAACTATATCTATAAGAATCAATCGTCTCGGGGAGTCTTACTTTTGATGTATCATGACATATGAACAATACCTGAAAAAGATATACTACGATCCGAATCATGGCGGATCCTTTAGGGGCGTGGATAAATTGTACAGAGCCGTGCATAAAGAAGGAAAATATGTGTTGGGCAAAGCAAAGATGAAGAAATGGCTAGAAAAACAAGAGACATTCGGACTGCATAGACAAATTAACAGAAAGTTCAGAAGACGAAAAGTGATCGCTCCATTCATCGACTGTCAGTGGGATGTCGATACCGCCGCGATGAAATCATTCGCCAAAGACAACGACGGATACGTTTACTTTGTGGTGGTCATCGACGTGTTTTCCCGCTATGTCAGCACTTATCCCTTACGCTCGACTCGAGGGAAGGAAATGGCGTCTGCTTTGGAGAAGATATTTCATCGATGCAGGAAACCAACCAAACTGAGAACCGATAAAGGTACGGAGTACCGAAACAAAGACGTGCAACGACTGTTGCGTACCGAGAAGATTGACCACTTTTTCTCTCAAAACGAACAAAAGAGTTCTTATGCAGAAAGAGCTATCAAGACGATAAAATCGAAACTCAGTAGATAAATGTCACATCATCATACACACCGCTGGATCGATATCATGGAACCAATAACACAGAGTTATAACGGAACATACCACCGATCCATCAAAATGGCTCCAAAAGCAGTGACCAAACGAGACGAAGCAAGACTGTGGAAATTACAATACGGATCTACACAGTTCATAAATGTTCCCCGTTTTAAGTTCAAAAAGGGAGACACTGTTCGCATCTCACACATGGGAAATCCATTCGACAAAGAGTACGACGAACGCTGGACCATGGAATATTTTGTAATAGCAGAGCGCGGGATTAAAGAAGGCATCCTCTACTACACGATCAAGGATACTACTGGAGACATCGTCTAGGGTACCTCTTACCAACCCGAACTGAATAAGGTGACGGTGACAGAGGAAAGTGTATACCGTATCGAAAAGGTGCTTAGACGGAAAAGAAACGAAGTATTAGTGAAATGGATGGGATGGCCCGCAAAATTTAACAGTTGGATTCCCGCCGACACACTAGAAGATTATAAGAGACCAAAGCTATGATATCGTCCTAACCATGGAACAATCGCTTGTATATGGACGCATTCACTTTCTTCGAGAACTGGGTCAGGCAGACAAGAACACGAGAAAACAGTTAGTTAGATACATGACCAGAGAACAAATGGAAGCCGTGTCAGAAGTTGTTCGATTCATCGTTCGAAGATTCATCCGCATCCTCCCGCAAGACGCTTCACAATTTAGGGAACACTCACTGGTGCTACGTCAAATCATGGACACGAGAATATCATTACAGAGAAAACGTCAGACGTTATTGGTATGCCATCACATCATTCCCAGGTTGTTGCGCCCGCATTACCTGAACCATGCACTCGTATTATCGATTCGTTCAGGTGAACAATGATAAGAAGGCCTTTGAACCGTACAAAAGTGTAATGGAGGACTTTTACTTGTTTCTGTTTTGTGGAGACTCCCTGTCTACCAATGTCAACAACCACGCCGGTGAGTTTGTAATTGAATTACCAAAGACATGTACTGACAGGGAAATGGGAATGTGCACTAGCGTAAATCAGCTTTAATTCACACACCGAGCGACGAACGGATCGACTCTACATTTCACACACTCGAAATACGTTCCTACCGTTATTACGTACCATCCAAAACTCGGACGATGACAACGTAGACGTGGAATTCCTTACACCTCATTACGTCAACATTCGTCAACATCAACACGAGTTCAGACGAGTGCGAATATTTATAAGAGACGATTGCATGCTACCTTGTCGATTCAAAATAGATCTACTGTTTTGTACACTTCACTGCCGCAGAAGTGGATGGGTCGATAGAAGTCTACAACCACAAAAACAGACGTTGGATACCTTACGTGCCAGACCACAAGACATGGGAACAACACTTTGCCGACGTGTCCGAAGAAAGAGTTAAACCAGATCACAAGGGACGTGACACCCAAGTTGGGACCACCAGGCAAACCGGCTAACAATGACACTAAACATTGATTACGCTTTAAATGTGTTTTGTTTCAATAAAATATGTATCTTTAATCTATAGAGTTTGTTATCTGTCCAAGAAAAAATAGGACTGGAGATGTAAACATTTATTTAACACAAAAAGTATAAACAATACACATTTCACATTTTAAAAATTCATACAAATTGAAAAATGGATGCCGAAAAAATAATACATAATGAAAAATTACCACTGTCCTATGTTATTTACATTGCATTTTTGAACACTTTCATTTCCTTCATTTCTCATTTTTGTTCATTCAAATTTCAATGCATTACAAATTTTGCTAGCTTAAAATTGACCAACCGGTTTATTTGGAGTGAGCATTTCTACTATATGATATGTATGGGAACCATCACAAAAATATAAATAATTCAGTTTTAACATGACAAAAATTTATACATAATGAAAAATGGACACTGACAAAATAATACCTAATGAAAAATGATCACTGTGCTATGTTATTAACATAGCGTTTTTAAACACTTTTATTTCATTCATTTCTCATTTTTGTTCAATCAAATTTTCAATACAATACAATTTTTGCTAGCTTAAAATTGACTAACCGGTCTATTTGGAATGAGCATTTTTACTATTAGAAATGTATGGGAACCATCACAAAAATATAAATTATTCAGTTTTAACATGACAAAATTTCATATAAATTGAAATGGATGCCGAAAAAACAATACATAATGAAAAATGATCACTATCCTATGTTACTACATAGCGTTTTGAAACACTTTCATTTCATTCATTTTTCATTTTTTTTTCAATCAAATTTCAATAGAATACAATTTTTGCACGTTTAAAATTAACCAACCGGTCTATTTGGAGTGAGTATTTTTACTATAGGATATGTATGGGAACCATCACAAAAATATAAATAATTCAGTTTTAACATGACAAAAATTCATACAAATTGAAAAGTGGATGCTGAAAAATTCATATAAATTGAAAAATGGATGCCTAAAAAACAATACATAATGAAAAATGATCACTGTCCTATGTTTTTTACATAGTGTTTTTAAACACTTTCATTTCATTCATTTTTCATTTTTGTTCAATCAAAATTTCAATAGTTAGAGTGTGTTATGTATAAAATTGCCTTAAATTTGAAAAATAAAGTCCCATAACTCTTGCAAGAAAAATCGAAATTTGACGAAAAAGTATACAGACCATGAAACCATCATATCCAATACCAGTACAAAGTTTGAAGTGAACTAGCCATAGGGTTGTCGAGTTAGAACACGACATGTGAAAAATTGCCTTAGAATTCATAAATAAAGTTCCATAACTCTTGCAAAAAAAAAATAAAAATTTCACCAAAAAGTATACAGATCAGTAGGCCATCATACTCAATATCTTTACAAAGTTTGAAGTGAATTGGTCAACGAGTTGTCAAGTTAGAGCGCGACATGTAAAAAATTGCCATAAAATTGACAATTAAAGTCCCATATCTCCTACAAGAAAAATTGAATTTTCACGAAAAAGTATACAGATTGTGAGTCTATCATACCCAATACCTCTACAAAGTTTGAAGTGAATCGACCAAAGGGTTGTTGAGTTAGAGCGTGACATGTAAAAAAATGCCTTAGATTTGACGAATAAAGTCCCATAACTCCTACAAGAAAAATCGAATTTTCACAAAAAAGTATACAGATTGTGAGTCCATCATACCCAATACCTCTACAAAGTTTGAAGTGAATCGACCAAAGGGTTGTCGAGTTTGAGCGCGACACGTAAAAAATTGCTTTAAAACTGACGAATGAAGTCCCATAACTCCTACAAGAAAAATTGAATACAGATTGTGAGGCCATCATACCCAATACCTCTGAAAAGTTTGAAGTGAATTGGCCAAATGGTTATCAAGAGCGACATATGAAAGGACGGACAGACAGACGGACGGACAGACAATCGGACATTGGTATACCATAATACGTCCGTCATTAGACGGGTGTATAAAAACGTAGGACAGTGATCATTTTTTATTGTGTTTTTTCGGCATCCATTTTCAATTTATATGAAATTGTGTCATTTTAAAACTGAATAATTTATATTTTTGTGATGGTTCCCATACATTTCCAATAGTAAAAATGCTCACTCCAAATAGACCGGTTAGTCAATTTTAAGCTAGCAAAAATTGTATTGTATTGAAAATTTGATTGAACAAAAATGAGAAATGAATGAAATGAAAGTGTTTAAAAACGCTATGTTAATAACATAGCACAGTGATCATTTTTCATTATGAATTATTTTTTCAGTGTCCATTTTTCATTATGTATGAATTTTTGTCATGTTAAAACTGAATTATTTATATTTTTGTGATGGTTCCCATATATATTTTACGAAAGGATATGGAGTAAATGAACATGAGACCATAACACATATGTTAACTCCAACTGCAATAATTTTAATGAGCTGTATGGCCATTTCGGAAATTAATTCCTCATCAGCAGCACTAGAACCCAAACAAAGGAAATCCATAATTTCAAAAAATGTATAAAATGCATAAAACCAAACGAAATCCGAATAATCAGTAATATCAAATATAGCTAAGGAAAACACTACGATTGAGGGAGTTAATCCTTAAGTTTTAGAATTTACATAAATTAGGTAATATTAATTGAACAAAGTGTACACATGAGATATTTCTACTATATCCTATAGTAGAAATGCTCACTCCAAATAGACCGGTTGGTCAATTTTAAGCTAGCAAAATTTGTAATGCATTGAAATTTTAATCAACAAAAATGAGAAATGAATGAAATGAAAGTGTTCAAAAATGCAATGTAAATAATAAATAACATAGGACAGTGGTAATTTTTCATTATGTATTATTTTTTCGGCATCCATTTTTCAATTTGTATGAATTTTTAAAGTGTGAAATTTGTATTGTTTATACTTTTTGTGTTAAATAAATGTTTACATCTCCAGTCGTATTTTTTCTTGGACAGATAACACACTCTATAGATTTAAGATACATATTTTATTGAAACAAAACACATTTAAAGTGTAATCCATGTTTTAGTGTCATTGTTAGCCGGTTTGCCTGGTGGTCCCAACTTGGATGTCACGTCCCTTGTGATCTGGTTTAACTCTTTCTTCGGACACATCGGCAAAGTGTTGTTCCCATGTCTTGTGGTCTGGCACGTAAGGTATCCAACGTCTGTTTTTTTGTGGTTGTAGACTTCTATCGACCCCATCCTCTTCTGCGGCAGTGAAATGTACAAAACAGTCGATCTATTTTGAATCGACAAGGTAGCATGCAATCGTCTCTTATAAATATTCGCACTCGTCTGAACTCGTGTTGATGTTGACGAATGTTGACGTAATGAGGTGTCAGGAATTCCACGTCTACGTTGTCATCGTCCGAGTTTTGGATGGTACGTAATAACGGTAGGAACGTATTTCGGGTGTATGATTCCTCTATCAGGTCCGAGCAAATGTAGAGTTGATCCGTTCGTCGCTCGGTGTGTGAATTAAAGCTGATTTACGCTAGTGCACATTCCCATTTCCCTGTCAGTACATATGTCTTTGGTAAATCAATTACAAACTCACCGGCGTGGTTGTTGACATTGGTAGACAGGGAGTCTCCACAAAACAGAAACAAGTAAAAGTCCTCCATTACTCTTTTGTACGGTTCCAAGGCCCTCTTATCATTGTTCACCTGAACGAATCGATAATACGAGTGCACGATTCAGGTAATGCGGGCGCAACAACCTGGGAATGATGTGATGGCATACCAATAACGTCTGACGTTTTCTCTGTAATGATATTCTCGTGTCAATGATTTGACGTAGCACCAGTGAGTGTTCCCTAAATTGTGAAGCTGCGGATGAATTTTCGAACGGTAAATCGAACAACTTCTGACACTGCTTCCATTTGTTCTCTGGTCATGTATCTAACCAACTGTTTTCTCGTGTTCTTGTCTGCCTGACCCAGTTCTCGAAAAAAGTGAATGGGTCCATATACAAGCGATTGTTCCATGGTTAGGACGATATCATAGCTTTGGTCTCTTATAATCTTCTAGTGTGTCGGCGGGAATCCAACTGTTAAATTTTGCGGGCCATCCCATCCATTTCACTTATACTTCGTTTCTTTTCCGTCTAAGCACTTTTTCAATACGGTATGCACTTTTCTCTGTCACCGTCACCTTATTCAGTTCGGGTTGGTAAAAGGTACCCTGGACGATGTCTCCAGTAGTATCCTTTATCGTGTAGTAGGGGATGCCTTCTTTAATCCCGCGCTCTGCTATTACAAAATATTCTATGGTCCAGCGTTCGTCGTACTCTTTGTCGATCGATTTCTCACGTGTGAGATGCGAACAATGTCTCCATTTTGAACTTAAAACGGGGAACATTTATGAACTGTGTAGATCCGTATTGTAATTTCCACAGTCTGCTTCGTCTCGTTTGGTCACTACTCTTGGAGCCATTTTGATGGATCGGTGGTATGTTCCGTTATAACTCTGTGTTATCGGTTCCATGATATCGATCCAGCGGTGTGTCTGATGATGTGACATGTATCGACTGAGTTTCGATTTTATCGTTTTGATGGCTCTTTCTGCATAAGAACTCTTTTGTTCGTTTTGAGAGAAAAAGTGGTCAATCTTCTCGGTACGCAACAGTCGTTGCACGTCTTTGTTTCGGTACTCCGTACCTTTATCGGTTCTCAGTTTGGTTGGTTTCCTGCCTCGGCGAAATATGTTCTCCAAAGCAGACGCCATTTCCTTCCCTCGAGACGAGCGTAGGGGATAATTGCTGACATAGCGGGAAAACACGTCGATGACCACCACAAAGTAAACGTATCCGTGTCTTTGGCGAATGATTTCATCACGGCGGTATCGACATCCCACTGATAGTCGATGAATGGAGCGATCACTTTTCGTCTTCTGAACTTTCTGTTAATTTGTCTATGCAGTCCGAATGTCTCTTGTTTTTCTAGCCATTTCTTCATCTTTGCTTTGCCCAACACATATTTTCCTTCTTTACGCACGGCTCTGTACAATTTATCCACTCCTCCAAAGGATCCGCCATGATTCGGATCGTAGTATATCTTTTTCAGGTATTGTTCATATGTCATGATACATCAAAAGTAAGACTCCCCGAGACGATTCTTATAGATATAGTTCAGCGGTTCCAGAGAAGAAGATGAAAATGTGATTTCTCCCATAGGGTCCAATGTTAAACTAAAAGTTCTTCGCTGGTGGCCATGCTTTTCATCGGATCGGAACAAAATGATTATTCTTTGTAAGGGACCTTTAGTACATCATTCCTGTAAAGTTTGGTTGAATTTGCTTCAGTAGTTTCAGAGGAGAAGATAAAAATTTGATTTTTTCCCATAGGAGAAAATGTAAAACCTAAGTGCCGCTCTGGCGGCCATGTTTTTTATCGGATCGAAACGAAATGAGCAATCTTTTTATAAGACCTTCGATACATCATTCCTGTAAAGTTTGGTTTAATTTGCTTCAGTTGTTTTAGAGGAGAAGATGAAAATGTGAACGGTTTAACGGACGGACGGCCGGACGGACGGACGCCAAGTGATGGTAATAGCTCACACTGACCCTTTAGGTCAGGTGAGCTAAAAATGTGATTTTTCCCATGGGATCCAATGTTAAACCTAAGTTCCGTTCTGGCAGCCATGTTTTTTATCGGATCGGAACGAAATGAGCAATCTTTGAAAAGGACCTTTAGTACATCATTCTTGTAAAGTTTGGTTGAATTTGCTTCAGTAGTTTCAAATGTGATTTTTCAATAGGGTCCGATGTTAAACCTGAGTTTCGTGCTGGCGGTCATGTTTTTTATCGGATCGGAACGAAATGAGCAATCTTTGTAAAGGACCTTTAGCACATCATTCCTGTTAAGTTCGGTCGAATTTGCTTCAGTGGTTTCAGAAAAGAAGATGAAAATTTGATTTTCTCATAGGGTCCAATGTTAAACCTAAGTTCCGCACTGGAGGCCATGTTTTTATCGGATCGTAACAAAATGAATATTCTTTGTCAAGGACCTTTAGAACATCATTCCTGTAAAGTTTGGTTGAATTTCCTTCAGTGGTTTCAGAGGAGAAGATGAAAATGTGATTTTCCCGTAGGGTCCAATGTTGAATTAAGTTCTGCGCTGGCGGCCATGTTCTTTTATCGGATCGGAACAAATTGAGCATTCTTTGTCAAGGACCTTTAGTACATCCTTCCTGTAAAGTTTTATAAATTTGCTTCAGTGGTTTCAGAGGAGAAGATGAAAATGTGATTTTTCCCATAGGGTCCAATGTTAAAGTAAGTTCGACGCTGGCGGCCATGTTTTTTATCGGATCGGAACAAAAGGAGAATTCTTTGTCAAGGACCTTTAGTACATCATTCTTGTAAAGTTTGGTTGAATTTGCTTCAGTGGTTTCAGCTGGCGGCCATGTTTTTTATCGGATCTGAACGAAATGAGTATTCTTTGTAAAGGAATTCTTTGAATTTGCTTCGGTGGTTTCAGAGGAGAAGATGAAAATGTGAAAAGTTTAACGGACGGACGGACGACAAGTAGTGGTAACAGCTCACACTGACCCTTTGGGTCAGGTGAGCTAAAGATGTGATTTTCCAATAGGGTCCAATGTTAAACTATGTTCCGTGCTGGCGGCCATGTTTTTTATCGGATCCAAATGAAATGAGCAATCTTTGTAAATGACCTTCCATACATCATTCATGTATAGTTTGGTCGAAATGCGCATATGCAGAAAATAAATTAACAGTATTTTAATATTTATTACCACTGGGCCGATGCCTCAGCTGGTGGACTGTTAGTCCCCGAGGGTATTAACCAACCCAGTAGTCAGTACTTCGGTGCTGACCCGAAAACCGATTTTATTTAAATTTGCAATATCTAAATTGTACCCAATTTTGTTTAAAACTAAGGAGTATCTCCCTCATGCATAGCTCTGTCCTTAGCTGAATTTTTGCTTTTCTATTAAGACTCTTTTGGTTATTTGTTCTGCATCAGATTTTACACATTTTGGTTAATGGATTTCCAAATGTTTTGGTTTTATCTGCACTGATGAGACATTATTTGTCGAAATGCGCATATGCAGAAAATAAATTAACAGTAACTTCGGTATTTTAATATTTGCTTCAGTGGTTTCAGAGGAGAGGATGAAAATGTGAAAAGTTTAACGGTCGGACGACAAGTGATGGCAATAGCTCACACTGACCCTTATGGTGAGGTGAGCTAAAAATGTAGAAATGAAAAAGCTAAATTATATAGGGCTGAATAAACGGATTTTGAATGAAGCAAAAGTAACGAGCAAACACCCAATTGTAATTGTAACTTGTCTTCCTTTCTGTCATCATAATAATAGTAGTTTCAAAAAATGGCAATTAAGGAGCCTCACTCCTAATGTTGTTTATTTCAAGGATTTCTTGAAACATGTTTTAATTTACTAAGCATTGTAGACTAAATAAAATGGTAAAAAGAAATATATAGGTCCGTGTGCTTTTTAAAGAGATACAAGACATTAAATAATTTGGCGGAAAATGGATCTCTCTGGATTTTCCCTTAATTTAACATCATCATTTTTTTTGTCTAAAAGCTAAGAAGTTATATCAAGAATTTCATGAAAACTTGTCAGATGTCGTAATATGACCTATATAACATATTCATGAGATGAAAAATTGGGGTCCGTGTGCAAAATCCTTTAAGCTACTGAACTGGACAAAACCAGAAGAGTTCCGAAATCGGACACAAATTCAAAAATGTGATGAGTGAGCCACCTTAAGCGGTTTAATGTATGCCAATCCTTCTCCTAGCACGATTTAATGCAACGAGTTCATCAACAGATCATGCTTGATTGTTGACTTCAAAATTTGTTAGTACATGTAGTATAATAGTTTTTTATTTCATACATGAACATGTATTACTATTTTCTCTATTTCATATATAATGAACAAGTATATTTATATAAATGAATTACAATGTTCATTGTTTCCTCAAAACAGAATGTTTAATTCAGATAGAAAATAACATTACCAGGGTTATATAGTCCCAATAAATTGGAAGAAAATTGTTATGAGGGAAATCCATTGTTTAAAACTTTAAAAATCATTTCAAGTTTTCAACCAATGGATTTGTCTCATAACCTTTTTCTTCCAATTAATTGGGACTATTATCATTTTATAAACGATTCAGTGAAAATATAAAAGAAATTCCTGTTAAAGGAGAAGTGGGTAAAAGATTTAGAAAAAAAATATTGAAAATTGGTATCAAATTCATGTGCTGCACTTTGCAATTACCAGAAATACAGAGTTACAGAATTGGGATTGTTTCATAAAAATACCAGTTACTAATACTGTAAACCGGGAAATATTCGCGGCAGTCTTATTTTCGCGTTTGGAATGGAAGCGCGAAAAATAAAACAGCGCGAATATACTTGTCTATTATTGAATTCAATGGTCAACAATTTGGCAGCGCGAATTCAAAACTGCGCGAACTAAAATCATGTCAATCTACCGCGAAATAAAGACGGCGCGAAAATTTCCCGGTTTACAGTACCCTAATGTATAAATATGATTTAAAAGAAACAGAGTTGTGTACCTTTTGTTTTCAAACATTAGAAACCTTAACACCTTTTTTCCTGGGGTATAGCAGTGTAAAAACTTTTTGCTTTTACTCAAAAATTGTCGTCCAAACTATCAGGTGTCTTTGAGTTTCAACATCGCAAATGTTCTCCTTTGGTATTGAGGGCTGATGGAAAGCAGGACAATACAAATCAAATATTATTTTTATTTTTAAAATTTTATATTTACACATGTAGTAGAAACAAATTATACTTAAAAATTAATAAAAGAATATCTGAAGTACTACATGCATATTTATAAAATGTCTTGTCTGTACTGAACCCGTGAGCAAAGACATTTTATTATAAAAAAATGATTCCCTTCAGAAGTGGTTGAGCGAAACAGAAGAAAAAAAATCAAATTTATGTATATTTCATTTTGAGAAATGTATTTAAATATCAAATAAGTGTAAAATTGTAAAAGCTCCGTTTGCTTTTACTAAAATGTATAGTTCTCTCGATAAATATTTCAAAATGGTTCAAAATATCAATTATTCAGTTACAAAAATATACAAGAGGCTTCCAGGAGCCTGTATCGCTCATCTAGGCCATTATTGACATGCAAGCAGATTGTCCAAATACCCTAAATAATAAAGGGCTTCCTTTTCAAGTATGTCAATAGACCTTGATGTTAACTGATTCAAAGTTGAACTTATTTCCTGATGGCAATCGTTTTGGATATGTGAAAGACTTACTGGTCATCTTTTTTGAAGTAGACCAACTTAGGTAGGAACAAAAAAATCACAAACCATAAAGACACCACCTAAGGACAATTGTTACTCACTTTGGTTCCAATTGCCCTAATAGTTTCAGAGGAAAATACCATTAAATGTTTTTCCTATATGGTACAATGTTAAACTAAGTTCCCTGTTAGCGGCCATCTTGGATGAAGTGCAGACTTACCGGACATATTTTGAGAGGGGACCTCCCAAGGACTGTTGTGACGAAGTTTGGATTCAATTGGTTTCTTTGTTTCAAAGAGAAAATCTTTGTAGATGATTTCACATCTGGTTCAGTGTTAAACTATATTCCTCGATGGCGGCCATCTTGGATGTGATGCAAATACATTTTAAAGGGGCCAACTAAGGACTATTGCGACCAAATTTGGCTCCAATAAGTCTTTTAGTTTCAGAGAAGAACATCTCTAAATGTTTTTCCCATAGGTACGATGTTAAACTATATTCCCCGTTGGCGGCCATCTTGGATGGAGAGCGGACTTGCCAGACACATATTTTAAAGGGGACCACCCAAGGACGCTTGTGACAAAGTTTGGATAAAATTGGCTTTGTTGTTTCAGATAAGAAGATCTTTTAATGTTTTCCCGAGGGTCCAATCTTAAACTATATATTCCCCGCTGGCGGCCATCTTGGATGTGATGAGGACTTGCAGGACAATTTTTTCAAAGGGGCGAATTAAAGACTTGCGTTTTCCCATGGGGTCAATTGTAAACTAAGTTTCCCGCTTGTGGCCATCTTTGAAGACGTCGGACAACTTGATCACATTCAATAAAATGTAGTCCTTGACATGCTGAACATTTTTCCAATTTAAACTTGACCTCTATCTTAAATTGTTTTTGAAATATAGGCTAGAGGTATAAAATTACGAAAAAAAAGACCAATAAATGGCATTAACTCCTATATGGGTATTATGATTTTCTTCAAAATTGCAATGTAGGTAGATCTAGATCTTGCTATGTTGAACATTTTTGCATTATAAACTTAACCTCTGTCTTTTATAAGAAATATCAGAATTTTGAGAATTTGACGGAAAAGGGGCAATAGCTCTAAAATGGGTTATCAGATTTGCGTCAAAATTGCAGGGTGTGAAGATCTTGTCATGCGCGACATTCTGTGTTTTCCGAATTTTGATATATGTAACGGTTTTTGCCAAAAACTTCAATCTATCCCTTTGTTCTATTTTTAGTAACGGTGGCCATGTTGTTTGACCAGGAACATAGAAGATAACAAATTTGAAACTAGTAACACTAGTGATGATTCAGTTTATGTTTTGTTTTATTTTTCCCAGTGGTTTCAGAGGATAAGATTTTTAAATTGAGACATGGACGGACGACGGACGCCAAGTCACAGCAAAACCTCACACTGGCATAGCCAGGTGAGGTCAAAATTACAAAAATCATTTAAATAATTGCAAGACCATGAACTCAAAGCTGTTGAAAAAGAGAGAGAGAACAAATAACAAATATGATCTAAATGGAAAGCAAACATAAGCTAATAACAGAGCTGTGCATGAGGGAGAAACTCCTTAGTTTTAAACAAAATAATATTCAGAAATTTTTAGATATTATTGCAATATAAAACTGGAAAGCACCGAAGGACTGACTAATGAACTGTTGATTACCTCTGTAGACTAATAGTTCAACAGCAGAGGCATCGACTTTTTGCGATGTTAACGGTTTTTTTCAGCGTTTACTGCTTCATGGCCGATTTTTTCATTTTTCTAGTTTCAGAGGTGGACTAAATATTTTATAACAACATCCTTTTCCCGGTTCACGAAGTTTTTTCAGCGTTTCCAGCTTCACACTCGACACCCGTCCCAATTTCATGAGCAATTTTTATGACTGTCCGGTTCTTCGTTCGCTTAAAAAGGCCGATCTAGTTTCGCGCTTAAGCTACCTGGAGCCCACACAACAGAACAAAATAAAACTAATGAAATGGAGGGGCTTGGCTTGAATTCCCGCCATTGCATTATTACAGTATTTGTACCAACCACACAGAATAAATTGTATTTATTATATAGATAGCGGTGAATTATCGAGTTTTCTCAGGTAAATAAATATATTGTCACCGGTGAAAATAAAGGATTTCTAGTTACCGGATGACGTCTTAATGAAGGGACGTCACAATGTCTCTTCAATGTCGTCGTCAAGTAAACAACTGGCGTATTGACATGAAAAAAGTAATCCGCATCTAAAATCTCGATTTTTGAGTAGAAAATCTATATAATAAAAAGCATAACCAATCGGCCGCCATGAATATCAATAAAATGTCACTCGTGTCGATCAACGCAGTGGATTTAACTCGTTGCAGAACAAGTTCTGCAACTCGTTAAATCCTTCTGCGTTGTTCGGCACTCGTGACATTTTTATTGATATTCACGACGGTCAATTAGTTATACTATAAATAAAATCTATTCCCAACCAAAAGTTCTTTTACAGTATTTGTTGAATCGTTGAAAAGATTTTTTAGCTTGACGGGACAAAAATACTCTTTATCTCTATATATAAAATAGAAAATACCGAAGTTACTGTTAATTTAGTGTCTGCTGCTGGCCATTTCCAAAACTTATGTCTCTTCAGTGAAGATAAAATCTTAACATTTGGAAGACCATAAACTCAAAGATGTTTAAAAACTGATCAACAACAAATAACC
>MJUU01054617.1:39013-71697 GCA_002080025.1 Modiolus philippinarum | reverse complement strand
GAGACAGAGAATGGAATTTCTCAAAATTAAATGGAATATGTTATTTGTCTTTCGCCGGGCTACTTAATGATAAATATTTGGAGGCAGACATTGCCCAGTTTTACCTTTTTCCATTGACCGCGACCGACATGTGTTTTTTTCAATGACATATTTTAGCAGCGATCGATGTTGCTCAACATTTTTGTCAAGACTAGCTCTTAAGTGCACGCTAGGGGCCTTCTTGATCTCGCTTGAGGGAGTGAATAGTGTTCACCTCTGGTTGAAGACCCTCAGGCACCATCAAGATGTAGGCAGGAATAAAGGGCCCTGTCCTTGATAAACTGGATACTCTGTTGATCGTGTGCGTTTTTTCCACGTGTACATTCACTCCATATCCTTTCATTTTTTTTCATATTTATTTCTATCTTGTGTCATTTTTAATATATTATACAAAAATTTAACGAGAAATCGGTTTTTTTTTCAAAATGGTGTCAACAACAAGACGGAATATTTCAATGTTTTAAAGGGGTATGGTAGGTAGATCTTATGTTAATAATGTTACCCCGTCAGAATTTTGCTATGTATACGGGTTTTTGAATTGTTTGCAAAAGTATAATCAATCTTTTTTTCTAAGATTCTAAGTAACAGTTTCCATGTTGTTTGGTCTTCGCTCTTCATAATAACAACCTTAAAGTGCGTACGTTTAAATAGATTCCGATAAGTTTGTCTAATATTAGCCAAATAGTTTTAAGTAGAAATTCGTTCAAAAGGCCAAATACGCCGAACGATTGGCAGACGCCAAGTAATGGCTAAAGATTACATCGCCCTATAGGTCAGGTGAGCTTTAAGGAAGGTGAAGCAGGAGTGCCTGTTAATTACCTAAATCTAAGATAATGTCTACATGACAAAAAGACACCATCAAAGCAACAGAAAATTAAAGAAAAAGCGTGTCTTTAACGATTAAAGGATTTTTTCAAGAATAGATCGTCTTACTGACACTGAAGCATCATCCATAAAAGTAAGTCTATTATTTTCATAGAATATTAGTTTTTCATCGAGAGTACATTTGTGAACAAAATATATGACGTTTCAAACAAGAACAAAACATTTTATCAACAGACATCAAGTTTTGACGGGGAAAATTGTCCAATTTCAATTTTTCAGTAAAAACCGTTTTTAGCCTATGCTTAATCAAGGATAGAAAAGTAAGTAAGTGAGAACCGAACCTTCAGTCTAAAACAAACAATCCAAGGACAAGGGCAACGTCGGAAAAAAAACAAAGACATTACATGAGCAAGGCATAAAAAAGAAACGAACACACACACACACACACACACACACACACACACACATATATATATATACAAAAATGAAAAATACGGACCCAATAAAAAACCATGGGTGAGATCAGGTGAACCGGTAGAGTAAGCATCTCCTGTTTCTCATAAGACACTCACCGTGTGGATAATGTCAACTCTGGTAGTAAAGTCAAATCCGGTAGAGGAAAAACAAACTTTAGTGGCAAAGAGAAAGATCTGTTGTCATCTAGGAAACACATATACCATAGTGGTCCTCAAGATCGTGAGGTCGACTGTAAAACTCTCAAGCTATTGGCAACATGCCTTTGCTTAAGAAGCCTATTTGTAAGAAACCGAGCTCTACCAAGTTAGTCACCGTAAAGACCACAGGCCCTTGAATAGTGAATGGGTTGGGAGATGTCAATTCCATACGCCAGTGATTTTGGAATGTTGCTACAAAGAAAAGGGAAGTTGACTATTGGAAAGTGAAGTCATCGCGTTTGTAATATAGCCTTGTTTGTAGTGTATCTCTGTTGTCAATTTCAAGATGAAGGTCAATGAACGGGGCTGATGTGGAAGCATCCAAATTATCCTTAATTTCTATCTCTTTTGGATAGATAAGATGAAGAAAATCACAAAAGCGACGGTTGTTCAGTGATAAAATATCATCTATAACGGAAACTGAAATTAAAGGACTGGGCCAGTTGGAAATGTACATTCTATTTAAAATTGCTGGGTAGCTGTATCGTAATAATCCTTAAAATCCAAATAACGGCGGTTAAACCTCTGCAATATATTAAAATAACCAATGGCCGCCGATGATTTGGTGTCGTTGTGTTTGCTTATATCTTACCCAGAGTGTAGGGGAATTAAATAAACGAAAATAATGCACACGCACACGTAATCGACGGAAAACTAGTGGTGGACAAGAGTTATTTTTATTTTATTGAATATAACATTTCATTATCAAGGCAAATTTAGCGACAACTGCATCATTCGTTCTTATTGAGTTCTTTATACATAAAACACATTATGAGGTTCTCTATTTCTGTGTAGAATCCGTTGTGACGTCACTCATGTGTTATTACAAATTCACATTCGGCTGGTTGTTATAAGTTACCATTGTTGTTTTTCTTGATCCATATTAAAATAATATTTTAACACTAGTTTAGTGCATTTAAATTTAAACTTACAATCGTTGTAAAGCAATCAACTGATCAAATATACCCGCGGTTAGAGATGTAATCATATTTCCACCAAGATATCTATGAAGAAAAAAATGAAAGCGAAAGGTATAGAAGAATCGTATTGTAATGATAATCTGGACTTTTAAGTAATTTAATTTAATTTTAACAGCTTAAGATTATTTTTCTGCTGCAGCAAATAGCATCTATATTGTACGAACTGGTCGGAATATTTCTTCATACAATGACCCTTTTTACGGTTTGCATTCAATAATTTTGTTTATCTACCAAGTGTGTAAAAGAAGCCACTCAGGGAGCTGAATTGAGAAGGATCACATGAAGGGTTTTTTGTTTCGTTGTTGTTCATTTACACTTAGCAGCGAAGGCATATTGTTTAAATGCATGTAAGACAAAGTCTCTACAAATATCATGGTAAACCCAGCAATTGAAAAGTGCTTTTATCGTTGTTCTTCGTCTTAAAGTCACCATGAGGCCTTCATAAGTGAGCTTTGTTTATACCTTAAAGTTAGTTCAAGACGGCCTCGAGCACCGGTGTGAGTGGAATTCATTGCTAGATATCGAAAAATTCTACATCCATGTCTCTTTACTCATGGATGTGGGATTGTCAACAAACATTAAAATAACAGTCAATGTGTGCTTGCAATTGCTGTCACCGATGCCCGACAAAAAGACTAACAGAAGACAATCACAACACTTAAAAACCACAGGGTACTCATCTATTCAAAAGTAAGACAAATTGGCATAATGAAATCAGATGTTGACGCAATAAACAGGTTGTCAGAATAACAATTTGGCATTGCAAAAAAATAAAAATTCCAAAAATTGAAAGTATCATAACGTGTCTTTAAGAAAATTCTCTCAAGCTTAATGTATATGTAGGACTGAAATCTATGGCGGGTTCCAAATCTGTGGCAGATTCCGAATCTATGGCAGAAAGTGACGTAACAAAGAATATGTCGTTCCAAATCTATGGCAGATTTCATCGTCTCCAAATCCATGGCAGATTTGATCAACTCCAAATCTATGGCAGATTCGACTTCTTTGGCAGATTTTCCTGTTCTCAAATGTTGAGAATCTTCCACGTCTTGGCAAAAGATAAAATATAATGCAGATAATTTTTCAGTACTGAAGCTAATACGCGAATTTAGAGTGCGTGGAGAGAGATTAACATAAGGCTTAGCCTTGTTTCTCAATCCAACATTATTTTATTGTATTTGTAATATGCGCTGTCGTTGTTGTTGAAATAAAGCTTAAACTAATATCGAATTTATTTATTGACTAAATTGTGTCCTCTACTGTATTGTGTTTTTGCTCAAGTTAAGAGGAATAAAAAAAAAACAAACAAGTTCATGGTTTGAACTGATATTGACAGAGTAGTGTTTGTCCTCTGGTTTGTTTGTTGGTTTTGTGTTATTTATTTTTCATTCGAAAATGCGGTTCATTTACATTTTCACGGGAATTTTCCATGTCGTAAACGTCATTTGAGTTTTTCTTGTGCAGTTCCCGTGTGATTTGGTCCTGTGATTCTAGACGTTTACGGCAATTGTAGACATTTCCTGTTACTTTTCATGTCGAAGGATTTTTTTCAAGTGGCTTCTGTGGAATGCCTATGGAACAATAAAGACATAGTTAATAAAAACTAGTCATTTTACTTACATGGAAAATACGAGAATACAGAAGAACAAGGACATGAGAAATCAACAAAAAATATGATTATGTAAATAATTGAACATATGCTGTTCAAAATCTAGGAAAATTTACATGATTGTTAACTGGTCATATTTCGATACAACGTGTACCAATGAAAGGACACGGACAATCAAATGATCTGAAAAGTTATGAATAACGATATTTTGTCACATTAAACTGACTGCAATCTGCAGGTTCTACAAAACTGATACGAGTTCAGTTTTTCTTATCCAGAACTGAGTCGGTATTTTGTTATTGCTTCCAAAGGTCAATTTTGCAATGAAATACCGAAGAATTAAGATACTGGAATTAACAATAACTATATAACTGAAGTACTGCAAGATGGACGTTTCGACTACTTATGTCAAATTACGACATGCATAAAAATCCCGGTTCCTTAAAAAAATATAAATAAATAGAATAAATAAAAAATTCCGATCCCCCCCCCAAAAAAAAACAGTAAACAGCTACTGAGGCCAGAGATATTATAGGATTAAACACCGTTTTAAAGGAATTCAATTATTGGAGTATAAACTGGACCTATTTACTCACAAACAAATAAAAGTCCGAAGGCAAGCAAGACATTTTGTCTTTGATACTAACTTTTCATGGGTCTCACATATTACATGTTTATTAAAAAGAAGGCTCCATTTACGTTTGTTCACGCTTTTGTGGGTAAGTGACGAGCGGCTTAGACTGTATATTCCATTAAGTTTTAATGTCAAATTTGCCATAGATTTGGAACTTCGTAAATCTGCCATAGATTTGGGATTCTTTTACTGCCGTCAGGATCTGCCATAGATTTGCAATGAGTAAATCTGCCATAGATTTGGAATTGTTTTGCTGACGTCAGAATCTGCCATAGATTTGCAATGAAAAAACCCGCCATAGATTTGGAATTGGTGACGTCAGGATCTGCCATAGATTTGTAATCTGCCATAGATTTGGAACCCGCCATAGATTTGAGTCCTACATATATATATAGAGCATACATCTCTCTTTTTTACGGACTCACCACTACAGGAAAGACAAACTCCATTCTGAATAAGTAGTGAAGGAGTATAAAGTGAATGCACATCAGACAAAGACTGCAAATACAAATACTGTCTTTATTCTATGCATTTAGTGATTTACGGTCGCCAATGATTTTATTTGTTGCTGTTGAATTACCTTTTTACCTTGAACCACCGCCCTTAGCAAACTAATATCGTCAGAAAAGAGAACCTAATTTTTTACTATAATAAAAGAATAAATCGGTTATAAACGTTCAAAGTGCTGAATGATATAAAACAAAATAATATACTAACTGTAGAAGATCATTTAAACACAGACAGCAATGTATGCAATACTTTAAACAGCTGGAAAAAAATGTTATTGCAAGCTTTGTTATTTATGAAGAGAAGTAAATTTCTGAAATGATGACAATCATTCTGAAAACTTTTATTTAATACAATAACCGGAAGCGTTTACATCGACTCGAAAAGGAAAATATAGGAAAATGTGATAAAGAGCAATCATGCCAATAGTAAGAAATGATGGTCAGATCGGTGTCCCCAACAACGAAAATAAAACTGAAACAAGGGTAGGCACTTAGATTTCGGCTCTTCACAATTCTGTTCGGGAATTTTGTTATTACAAGAGTTTGAAGTGTGGTGTCTAAAAAAAGTATTTGTGTCTGTAAGACACAAATGACTCTTTCACAAGATATCTGTTAAAACAGACTAATATTGCTGGAATCAATAATCTTTACTTTGTGTAATGAAAAATCCTTATAACATGCAAATATTTTGACATATGTGCCCATGATAATTGAAGGATTTTATAATTTATATTAACCGTTTCTGTATTTCAAATACCATTAACAAATAAAGGAGTATAGAGAAAATTGAACATAATATCTTCAATACATGGTAAGATCAAGTGCAAATGGCGCGATGCTTTATTGTTGCTTTTCATCTTCAAGTCGCAACTTCGTCTTCTACAGTAAACATTCAAATTAAATAGAAAGTTCAGGACGGTCCCTAACATCGACTTGAGCAGAAATAACTTCAAAGAGGTCGACAACACTTCATCTATGTTTTATTTGGGCATGGATGCGGGATCGTCAACAAATATAAAAAGAAAGCTGTCGACGAATGGCAGCCAGTTATACCGTTGCACCCTGAATCAATATGGCAAGTGCCAACTTAACTTGTGTGAACACAATACAGCTGTGGACACAGTACAAGTTTGGAAACATGCAAATTTGGACACAATGGTATATTTCTCAAGAACATGAAGAAATCAACATTATTTCCCCCCCCAAAAAAAAATATCGGTAAACAGAGAGTAGATTAGTCACAGACTGAAAAAGTGGAAAAAAGTACAACTCAACATACACAAGCTTCAGATCAAATTACATTACTACCTTCTCACAAGCTGAGAAATCCTTGAAAAAAAAATCAATATATGGCTTTAATAGAAAGAAGATCAAAGTCATCGGTAAACAGGAAGTATATGAGTGAAAGTCTTGAAAAAGGAAATGAGGAAACACGGTACACTTATCACACCAAACTTTCCTACCAAATATCAAATCATTACTTACAAAAGCCGAAAATCGTTAATATGGTTTTAGTGGATAAGCAATCAAAGTTATCGGCAAACAGGAAGTAGAAGAGAGATAGACTTGAAAAGGTGAGTAACTGTAAAGACCTATAACAAGCAGGGTAACTTTTTCTTGCACCCGCACTTTGTACGGAAACTGAGTGCTGCAACATGTGCAAAAATTCGAAATTCGAAATTAAAGAGACCACTGATACACTATCATCAGCATCATTCCTGGACCTATACCTCTACAATGACAAATTTGGACGTCTAAAAACTAAACTTTACGACAAGCGTGATGATTTAGACTTTCCATTAGTGAACTTCCCGTTTTTGAGCAGTAATATTCCGAACTCTCCGGTATATGACGTGTACATTTCACAGCTCATTCGATTTTTCCGTGCCTGTAGTTTGTACGGCAATTTTGTCAACAGACCGAAATCACTGTCTCAAGAACTTATACATCAAGTGTATGTTCAGTCACTATCGCAATTCTCACTACTGAAGGTTTACGGTCATCACTACGATTTGACAGATCTTTACAATGTTTCTATTTCACAAATGAGAATAGATATCTTTGGGTAAGTCCAGAGTTTTACCGGACTAACTAACACCGACTGTGACAAAACCAAACTTTTCACAGACAGTGTGACGGGTTCCTATCGTGAAGCAGATTATGCTAACCCTTCCAGAGCACCTGATGATACCTCAGTTTTTATAGGATCCACACTGCTAGTGCTTTAGTTATGTAGTTTTCTTGTTCATTTTTCATTATTTGCTTTGTATTTGTAATACTGTCTCAATTCGTGTTGGATGTGAATTGCCGGGATTTTTTTTTTATTTATTTTATCTTTAGAATCCCATATTTCCGTCCTCTTGGTTCGGTATTCGTTTGCCGATGTATTGTATTAAATTTTGGAAATACATTAATAATTCAACTATATTTCGCAGAGATCTCACACAGCTATTGTCAATACACGTAAGTTCGCATGAATAAGCGCGTTTCCATTTCCGTTTTTACGTCACTGGCCGATTACTTTTTTGTCTTGACTTGTCTACATAGAAATGGAGAAACTAGCATTTTTTATGTATCGCTGTATTTAAATCAAATTTTGATTTCCAATTAAA
Source organism: Modiolus philippinarum (assembly GCA_002080025.1). NCBI lineage: Eukaryota > Metazoa > Mollusca > Bivalvia > Mytilida > Modiolidae > Modiolus > Modiolus philippinarum. The sequence continues at coordinate 63,815 of MJUU01054617.1, read as the reverse complement.
GAAAATACAAAGCTTATAATAAAGGTTAAGCCTCTGTGTGGAGGTCAAAGTTTACTTGCTTTTGATTTAATTGCCATATCCTGTTAGTTTGAATAATTCCAGATATTATTTGATTGATACTTACAGACCTACTAATAAGTGTAGTGAATCGAATATTCCGAGACCAAGACTACCTATGCTATTTCCTGTCAAACGTCTACAAAAAATAATAATAATCATAATAAAAATGACGTACATTATTTAATGGCCACATTGAGTTTGTTAAGGATCTATGTGCATTTCATACATTTTGTTTTGGTAATCCATTAAGATAAATTAATATATAAATAATAAAAATGAAAATAAAAGTTGAAATATCAGTCTTGTCTTATATTTAAATGCAGATGCTGGAATAAATGACATGATATGTGAAGACTGTATCAGAATGACAGTTCTAGGGTTGGGAGGTATTTTACTTTATAGGTGTATGAAGTGATTGCCAGGAAGAAGATATTTAGGAAATTAACATTGCCACCGCATTAAATTGTCATTTTTAAATTAACTCCAGTAATGTAATTGAAAAACAATTAAAAGAATGAAAGCTTGTTAAAGACACATAAGAATATTTGGTGGAAATTGAAGCTGATTTTTTCTTCAGCTTATGATGTAACAAAATTGAGTTAAACGAGCTGAGACTCATCGATGGAACCTCAGACGAAAACAATGGAACGTACTTCTTTTTGTTTCATTTTGTCAGAAATTTCTCTTTTTCTCCATTTTGACCTCCAAACGACACTATTTACACACTGGACGTTACAATTTTCATTATCAAAGTACATCCTTATCCCGAATTATGCATTGCTATTTAAAAAAAGCGAAATGCCATGTTTCAGTTACTCGTCAGAAAACTATATTTTAAAAATTATATCATGTATATGATGAGAGCACGTATTGATAGTTTATTTGAGAAATTACGGATCAATAGCTGATACTAAACAGGTATAGTTTCCATATTTTTTACCCCCGACCTTCCAGGTCGGAGGTATATAGTGATCCACACGTCCGTCCGTCCGTCACACTTTTTCGTTTCTAGATGATAAGAAGAGAACGCTTTTACGCAGCTTCCTCAAATTTGAATATGCTATTTCTTACTATGAAATGAAGGTCAAGTTCGATTTTGACGAAATTCCCATTTGTCGTTCAAGAGTTATCTGCCTTGATTGTTAAAAAACGCAAATTTTTCAGTTTCCAGATGATAAAGAGAGAATGCTTTTATGCATCTTTGTCAATTTTTAATAGGTTTTTTCTTACTGTAAAATGAAGGTCAAGTTCAATTTTGATGAAATTCCCATTTGTCGTTCAAGAGTTATTTGCCCTTGATTGTTAAAAAAACGCATTTTTTCAGTTTCCAGATGATAAAAAGAGAAGGCTTTTAAGCATCTTTCTCAAATTTTAATGTTATTTCTTACTATGTAATGAAGGTCCAGTATGATTTTGACGAAATTTCCATTTGTCGTTCAAGAGTTATATGCCCTTGATTGTTAAAAATCGCAATTTTTTTTTTCAGTTTCCAGATGAAAGAAAGAGGATGCTTGTTCACAGCTTTTTCAAATTTTAATATGATATTAGCCGAGTTGCGACAAAGTCGAACCCGGCTTATAATTTGATAAATGGTGTCTGGACATCTATATGTCTGGGTGTCTGGGCATCCGGGCGTTCTTTCGTCAACTTTTGGTTTCTGCATGATATCTTGAGAACCACATGTTATATCTGAATGAAACTTTGCACAGACATGAGTTATGATTAGAAGAGGAACCCTATCGATTTTGAGATCTATGCGACAAAGGTCAAGGTCAAAACTTCAAAAAATATAACAAAAATAAAACATTTCAATGAAGCCTAAAATCACACGTTTGGTATTATTTGATTACAAAATTAGCTAAAAAAAGTTTTATTGTTCATACAAAAGTAGTTTTTATATTGCTGGAATATATAAATTCATTTCGTAGTTCTAATTATGTAAACCAACACACTTTTTAGGATGTCAATTACTTAAAAATAAGATATTATGAAAAGTCGAAATTAAAAAAAAAGGAGGTAAAAAAAACTAAGGGAGGTAATTAATTTAATTTGAAGAAGTATTCAATATTACTAAAAGACTTTTGCAATGTCCAGTTAAAATAAATTTTAAATGAAAAATAAATACATTTGTGTATTCTTATTTTTGTCTCGCCTGCGAGGAAAGTCGCGAAAGTGAGACATAGCGATCATAGATTCCGTCGTCGTTGTCGGCGTCGGTAACATTTGGTTAAAACAAATATTAATTTTTTTTCAACTTAAGTAACTTTGTCAAATCAAATTCAATATCAATGAAATTTGGACGCAATATTTAGTGCGACTTTATCATTGAATCCCAAGTATATTTTTGAAAAAAAAAATTCCAATTTGTCCGTATTTTGCCATTTGTTGGACTTAGTTTTTCTCAATATTTTTTTTTTGTTTGCACTATATCTCAACAAATTTGTATTTGTTTCCACTATATCTCAACACCTACAAGCCATAGAGGGATGATGATTGGTAGGTGGTTACATCTTTAGTATTAACCAATATCCATACCAGAATTATGTCACCTTGACCTATATTTTCCGCATCAATGAATTTGACTAAATTTTCACTTTGACCCCTAATATCAACAAATTTTAAACAAATAAGAACTTTGGAAATTTAATTTTGAAAGAGAATTGTTATGTAGTCTATAGATAAGCAAAAAACTTGCAGGATTATAGCCCGGTTCCAACTTTGGTAAATTTCCTGAAAATGTCCAAGACTAAACATTTTTGAAATTTTTGCTTACAATCAAATATTTTAGCATTTTTCCATACCAGACATCTTTCTAAAACTTAAAAATAAAAAAAAAATTTGGTTCCAATTGCGGTAAATTTAATGCAACTCTGAAAGACAAGCAGTTTTGGGGAATTCTTGTTAGCAACCATACTTTTTTGCTTGAATTTTAGTGAAAACAAAAATTTTTCAATGCTTAGATTTCAAAAATGTTTATTCCAATTTTGAAATTTTATTCCAGTTATGGTAAATTTCCTGATATTCTCAAACTGAGTCAAAGACAGGCAATTTTTGGAAATTCTTGTCAGCAACCACGCTTTTTGGATGAATTTTTTGTCAAAACTAATATTGCCAATGGATAGATTTAAAAAAAAAATTTGTTCCAATTTTGGTAAATTTCCTGATATACTTAAAGACCAGTTTTTTTCTTTTAAAAATTTAGTAACCGAATTAAATTTTAATGAAAGCAAAGTGAGCAGGCGAGACACCAGGTTATTTGTAAATTATTGATTTCAGCAATACATATTTTTGAATTATAAGGGGAACCCCTGCCCATTTTTTTTTTTGAATGGTGCTCTGAAATGGGTTGTAATGCATTATGGAGCTTTCAGTTGTCATGGAAATCAAACAAGAACATTGTATCTTTAGAAAAAAATATTCTGCTGCACATTTTTCTTCAAAATGTAAATTAGATTATAATGGAAACCCCTGCCAATTTTTTTATGAAAGGGGAACTTGGAATGCTTTGATTTCAGCAATATGTATTACCTGGATTATAAGGGGAACCCCTGCCCAAATTGTTTTTGAATGATGGTCTGAAATAGATTTAAATGGATAGTGGAGCTTACAGTTGCTATGGAAACCAAACCAGAACACTGAATTTTTGAAAAACGGTATTCTGCTACACATTTTTATTCACATTATTTTAGAAATATGTATTAACTTGATTATACATGTAAGTGGAATCCCTGCTAAATCTATTTTGAAATGGGGACTTGGAATGTTTTGATTTTAGCAGTATGTATAACCTGGATTATTAGGGGAACCCTGACCCATTTTTTTTTTTTTGAATGGTGGTCTGAAATGGGTTGAAATGGATAGTGGAGCTTCAGTTACCACGGAAACCAAACCAGAACACTGAATCTTCGAAAAAAAAGTTCTGCTTTATATATTTCTTCACTTTTCAGAAATATGTATAAACTAGATTATAAGAGGAACCCCTGCTATTTTTTTGAAAGGGGGTCTAGGAATGTTTTGATTTCAGTAATATGATTATAACGAGAACCCCTGCCAAATTTTTTTTCAGAGATTGTCTGAAATTAGTTAAAATGGATAGTGGAGCTTGTGGTTGCAATGGAAACCAAACCAGAAAACTGAAATTTTGAGAGAAAAAAGGTATTCTGACACATACTTTCAAGATTTCAGCAATATTCAAAAACTAGACTTTAAGAGCAACCCTTACTCGCAACTCGGCTTTCACACTTTGTTGCGTTTTCTGATTTTTTACTTACGATGAAATGAGGATGAAGTTCGATTTTGACAAAATTCCCATGTGCGGTTTAAGAGTTATTTGCCCTTGATTGTTAACAAATGCAAATTTTTCAGTTACCAGATAATTAAAAGAGAACACCTTTCAGCAGCTCTCTCAAATTATAATATCTTATTTTTTTATGAAATAAACCACTTTTTGCAGTGAAAATCTCAAATATAGTTCCATATGAAGTGGTGGGGGGATTGCTGGGGGGTATAAGTGATCAATAGATAACCAATCCATGTTATATTAACAAGGCTTGATTGTTCAAATACAGGAAGCAATAAAAGAGGTTGGGCAAATCGGTGTTTCCATATTGCCAGACTCAATCTGGCTGTTAAGCTTCCCTTGGGTCACTGTTAATGTCTCGCGGTGATATACAGACAAATACTCTTTAATTTGAATATACATAAAGTTTGTTCCAGACGCATATTGTGTGCAAGTAACAAAACGAAGAAACCGGCATAGAATTCAACCAATCACCTAGCAATTTACAACGCTTTAAAAAAGGGACGTTCGATTTTAAACTAAAATAAAAATATAATAACATTATTGTTTAAGTCAAATTCATTCAGCTGCCGTCTACTCATTTGAGTGTGCATATTACGATTAAAAATGTTTGTGTTTAAGGTCAAAACCATTCTCATGTACACCGAAATCAAATGTTAAAAAATACAAAAATTACAAACTTAAGATTATCAATTTAACTAAAAAAATCCATTATCGCACCACCGAAGAATCGAAATCTTTATTTACAGGACAGTAGTCCATCGCTCTACCTACTAAGTGAATGGAGTACTCCACCCCTATAGAGATTTGTGTCGAACCAAAAAAATGAACACGGCAGCTGTAAGTACTTTCGCTAGACGAAAAAGCCCATTATCCTGAAGAATAATAATGCATGATCGCTGAACAGGATATTTATCATTTTTTGTTAGAATGAAGTACTTACAAAAGACGGAGGTCTGTAAAGGCATCGAATACACCCACTCTCAGTTCTGTTATTTGATTATGTTCACAGTTGCTGTAAAAGAAAGCAAAGACATTAAAGTATGAAAGTTGTAAAACAGCAACATATAGAAATTACAATGTTTGATGTTCTTTGACGGGATTAATAGAAGTTTGAAAGTGCTCGTTTTCGTTTCAGAGATCGAAACATTTTACCGATCTGTCTTCTCATAATGATGGCCATAAAACCATTACTTGAAGTCATTTAAAGATCGTTGGAAAGTGGTCTTAAATAGGTAGTGATGAATCTCAATCGCCGTAGAGTGCTCTTAAGTAGTTGACGAAATCAAATGTGCGGTTAGGAATTATTATTTTCTAATATGTTAAAATACCTCGTTGTAATATGGCCTAATGTGTCAGTGAAGAAAATCTTCGAATGCATTTCCTATAGGGTCCTATGTTCCTTTCGTGTGCCCATCTTGGATGAGGCACTGACACCATAAACACATTTTTAAAAGGGACCACCGAAGAACTATTGTGTATAAGTTTGGTTCTAATCGTCTGTATAGCATTAAAGGAGAAAATTTTCCCCCTTGGGTTCAATGTTAAAGTATGTTCTCCGCTGGTTGCCATCTTGGATCTGATGCAGACTTGCCAGACATATCATTAAAGGGGAAGAACAAAGGACAGTTGTGACCAAGTATGGTTCTAATTGGTCAAGTAGTTTCATGGAGAAGATCTTTAAATGTGTTTTCCCATAGGATCCATAATAAAACTAAATATCCCTGTGGCGGCCATCTTGGATGAAAAGCAGCTATGTCGGACAATTTCAGTCATGAGGATCAAATGTAGTCCTTGACATGATAAACATTTTTGCAAATTAAACTTTTGAAATATAAGGCATAATGTATAGAATAACGAAAATTTTACAAATGAAGGATTATAACTCCTAAATGGGTGCTTTCACATTTTCTTCAAAATTCCCAGCTGGGGTCGATCTTCATATGCTCAACATTCTTGCATTTTAAAGTTGACCTCTATCTGTATTAGTTTTTTATTTAAAAAAAAATAAAAAATGATTAAAATTTTGAAATTTTACGGAAAAAGGGCAATAACTCCAAAACTGATCAGATTTTCTACCAAGGCATGGCAGGTAGGTTATGCTGATTCTTTATCAGATTTTTGATATCTGTTACAGTTTTTGAGTTATTTGCCAAATACAACAAATTTACTCGATGTGCTATTTTTAGTAACGACGTCCATGCTGTTTGGTTCTCGGACTTATCAAACACAATCAAACACAATTTTGAATTAAGATTCCATTGTTTTAATCCAGGGCAATGTTGGTTAAAATTGGTTCTGGTTTCAAAGAAAATCTTTTAAAACGTTCCAATTTGGTTCATAATTAATTAATGTTCCCGACTGGCAGCCATCTAGGATCTGATGGGGACTTGCCGGACATATATTTTAAGGCGAACAACTTAGGACATCTGTGATAGGGTCCAAAATGGCCAAGTGGTTTCAGAGTAATAGATGTTTGAATATGTTTTCCCATAGGGTCCAATGTTAAACTGAATTCCCCTTGGCGGCTTGGCAGCCATCTTGGATGAAGCGCGGGCAGGTCAGACAACTTCCATCATAAAGAAACAATGAAATCCTTGACATGCTGCATATTTTTTGTATCGTAAACTTAACCACAATTTCAAATCATTTTGAAATATAAGGTGCAATGTATAAAATTATGAAAATTTTGACCAATAAAGGGCATTAACTCCTATATGGGCATTAGGCAATGGGCTGAAATCACTTTCCGTGCAACCCCCCCCCCCCCACTCCCATCTAGACCAGTTTTTTCAGTCCTCCTATATCCCCTCTTCAAAATAAAACATATTAACACGAACATAACCTGCACGCATAGACAGTATAGGGCAACTTTTATAGTACACCGCGAAATATTCTTGTATTTTCGTTTTAACCTAAGTTTCATCTTTTAAGCTCCATAATTCATTAATGATAAGTAAAATGTAGTGAAATTTGGTACCAAATTAAAGCTAATTTAATATCCTTTACAATGAACTCAAGTTTGGGCACTTAACGCCATTTTTATGATCTAGGGATACAAAATGTACCCCTCCCCCTGAAAAAAAATCGCGAAAATGACAATTTTAGGCTGTCAATTCCTTTCAGACAAACAAACCTCGTCATTTGATCTAGTTTTTATGCTTAACTTATCTGTTGTGATACAATGTTGGAAAATAAAACCATTAATGTCCACAAAATTTTGATTTTCGGTATAAATTTTTTTAAAAATGGAAATTTTCGGAATTTTAGATTTTTTCAAATCTTCGACTTTCTCACTTTATGGTCACTGTATGGGCCAAATATTGAGTTTAAGTTAAGAAATGGACGTAAAAAACCAAATCATGATGTAATTCATGTAACATTGTCATATTTAACACACATTTTGCGTGTTGTAGTTTTTTTTATGCGAACTTAGACAAAAAAATTGACAATTTTGGGGAAAATTTGTTAGGGTTGGCGTAAGATTCTCTGTATTCAGAGTAACATTAAACACCCCTTGATATTGTAAACACTGTTTTAAGACAACTTATGTATTGGTAAGAACAATTGATTGGCATATCTGCAGATATATCATCCTGATTTGCCATATATAACGAGTTAACAGTGAACTTCAGCCAAATCTGAAATATTGAAAAATCCCATTTTTCAACAATTTCGGGCACAATGTTAAGTTTAAGTCAACAAATGGCTGTTTAATTACCACATCAGGATGTAATTTATGCAACATTGTCATATTCAACACACATTTATCGTGTTTGAGTTAATTTGTTGCGAACATAGACAAAAAATTGACAATTTTAAGGAAAATTTGTTGGGGTGGGGCAAGATTTTCGGTATTTTGAGTCACATCAAACACTTCTTGTTTTTCTTAACAATGTTTTCAGACAACTAATGTATCGCTTAGAACAATTAATTGGCATATTTGCAGATATATCATCCAGATTTACCATATATAACGGGTTAACAGTGAATTTTTGCCAAATCTGAAACGTTGAAAAATCCCATTTTTCATCAATTTCGGGCACAATATTAAGTTTAAGTCGATAAATGTCTGTTAAATTACCAATTCGGGATGTAATTAATGCAACATTGTCATATTCAACACACATTTTGCGTGTTTGAGTTAATTTGTTGCGAACATAGACAAAAATTGACAATTTTAAGGAAAATTTGTTGGGGTAGGGGTAAGATTTTCGGTATTTTGAGTCACATCAAACAATTCTTGTTTTTCTTAACAATGTTTTCAGACAACTAATGTATCGCTTAGAACAATTAATTGGCATATCTGCAGATATATCCTGCAGATTTGGCATATATAACGATTTAACAGTGAAATTTGGGCAATTCTGAAATGTTGAAAATTCCCATTTTTCATCAATTTAAGGCAAAATACGGAGTTAAAGTCAACAAATGGCTGTTAAAATACGAAATCATAGTATAATTTATGAAACATTGTCATACACAACACACATTTTGCGTGTTCTCGTTAATTTTATGCTTACATAGACAAAAAAATGACAATTTTACAGTAAATTTGTTGGAGTAGGGGTAAGTTTTACTGATGTATGATGTTTATATTACATCAGAATGGCCATTTTTTGTAATAGTTGTAAAGCCAATATAATAAGCTTTCATTTGATACCTACTTTAAATGATATCTGTTTACTAAAAAGTAATATTGGGCAAAAGAATGCAAAAACTTAGTCAAAAACGGAAATATTCAAAGATCCATTTATTTGGTCTATTTGAAAATTATACTTTGGTCATTAAGAATATGTTAACATTATGTTAACATGTTTTATATTCGATAAAATAGATGGAAAAAACTAAAAACAATGTTCAGAATTGGGAATCGAGATGCACTTCGGGTTCTTTAGACCATCAGACTTATGCAATTTCAATGAAAATATCTAAATTTTCCTCAATATTTCATAAGGGTAGGGGTACGTTTAATGGCGCTATGGAAGGTATTTGGCATAGAAATTGTAAAAATTTGGGTTCTTTGTAAAGCTTATACAATAAGCAATATACTGGTGCATCGTTTCTATAACTAGAAAGCATTTGGTCAACATTTTGAAGCAACTGAAAGAAAAACTTGAACAAAAAACGAAATTTTCCTAAATTTCGGTAGGTGGGTCTAAAAATGGGCCCTATTCCACCAGTGCGTGCAGGTTATGCTCGTATTAACATGTTTTATTTTGAAGAGGGGATGTATGCGGACTTAAAAAATGGGTGAGGTTGGGAAGTGGGGGGTGCACGGGGGGTTATTCCAGCCCATGGACTACATCAGATTTTCCTCACAGTTTCCAGGCGGAAAGATCTTGATATGCTGCACATTTTTGCAGTTAAAGTTGACCTCTATCTGTTATAGTTTTTTTGTAATTAAAAAATGAAAAATACCAAAAGTTTGAAAAATTTTACGGAATTAGAAGCCTTAAAGAGCCTTTAGCTCACCTGGTCCAAACCTAGCATAGACAATAACCTGAATGATAAAGGGTATCCTTTTTAGTGTGATAATAAAACCTCGATATAGTTTGGCCCACTCTGTCAGAGGAAATATCTTTGTATGCATCTCCCTTATGTTAAACTACTCTTCCCGTTGGTGGCAATCTTGGATCTTATGTGAACTTCCTAGACCCATTTTTCAAAATGGGCCATAAAAGGACCATTGTTACTACGTTTGGTTCAAATACGTCAGGTAGTTTCAGAGGCGAAGATATTTGAATGTGTTTTTCCATAGGGTCCAATGCTAAACTAAGTTCTCCGCTGGCGGCCATCTTGGATTTGACTAGGACTTGCCAGACACATTTTTTAAATACAGCGAATACAGGACAGTTGTGACCAGGTTTGGTTCCAATTCGCCAGTTAGTTTCAGAGGAGACGATCTTTGAATGTGTTTTCCCCATGCGGTCAAATGTTAACCTTAATTCCCCGCTGGCGCCCATATAGGATCCTTTTGGGACTTACCGGATGCATTTTAAAGGGGACCAACTAAGAACAGTAGTATCAGAACAGAATATCTTTGAAAGTGTTTTCCCATAGGGTCTAATGTTTAGCGAAGTTTCCCGCTGGCAGCCATCTCGGATCTGATGGGGCTTGCCGGACACATTTTAAAAGGGGACCAACTAAGGACAGTTGTGACCAAGTATTATTCCAATTAGCTAGGTTGTCTCAGAGGAGATCTTTGAATATGTTTTCCCATAGATTCCAATGTTTAACTAAGTTCCCCGCTAGAGACCATGTTGGATTAGGTCCACAACAACCATCAGGAAGATAAAATGTATTCCTTGACATGCTGAACATTTTTGCTGTAGATCTTAACCTCTATCTCAAATCTTTTTCGAAATATAAGGCAAAATTTATAAAGTTACACAAAAATTGACCAAAAAAGGGAAATAACTCCTCTATAAGTATAAGGATTTTCTTCAAAATTTCTAGGTGGGTAGGTCTTGATATATTGATCATTTTTGCAATTAAAGTTGACCTTTATCTGGTACATTTTGTTTGTTTTTGTTTTTGTTTGCTTGTTTTTTGTTTTTTTTTGTTTTTGTCTTTTTGATAAAAATAAAAAAAATAGGCAATTTTTGTTTAAAACATTACGAAAAAAGGGCAATAACTCCAAGACGGGATTTTGGATTTTCCTAAAATTACATGGCAGGTAGATCTTGTCAATACATGTTAATCATTTTTGCCTCGTCAGAATTTATTGTGTCTGAGTTATTTGCCAAAAATGGCAATTTACCTTTTTGTTATCTTTTTCGAAACAACAGTCATGGCATAAGGTCGTCGGACTTCCCGGACATAATTTTGAATCTAGATACCCTGATAATGATTCAGACCAAGTTTAGCTTTGTGGTTGTTTGAAAAAAATTACGTCGGATGCCGGACGAAGGACAGACGACGGACGGACACCGACGGACGCCAAGTGATGGCAATAGTTCACATGGTCTTTTAGGGCAGAAGGGCTAAAAATGGGTCTTTTTGCTAATAAAATCAAGATTATTTTCACCATATTGAGAATCTTGTTACCAAAAAAATGAAAAAAAAAAAAAAAAAGAATTACTAAATACCGAAGTTACTGTGAATTTCTTTTCTGCATATGCGCATTTCGACAACTTATGTCTCTTCAGTGCTGACGAAATCTAAACGTTCGGAAGACCATAAAATCGAAGATGTTAAAAACTGATAGGGAAAAAATATAGATAACAAATACAGAAAGGATATAGAATAAATGCACTGGAGATAAAGTCTACACAAACATGGTTAAACCAAGAAATAGATCAACGGTTTTATTGTTGTTCAAAATACAAGTTTTTCTAATTAATAATATATTTTTTTCGAATTTGAAAAAAAATGTAATAGACAATAACTAAAAATTAACTGAATCATTTCTATGAAACAGACTTTATCAGGCAAACAAGAGACGATTCCTCAAATAATCATCAATATAATAGACAATAAAAGGATATGTCGTAAATTCACATGTGTCAGGGTCTCTACAATTACATTTTCAACACCAAGCAATGGAACAACGCGTTGAACCAGGAAAGTGATATCCTACGTTTCGGTGTCCTCTTTGTTTTAGCTGTACTTTTTATAGAATCTTATCGCGTATATTTTGTAACATTCAGGTACGTTGTTACATACAGGTATGTTATAACATACAGGTGCATTGTAAAAATACGGGTATGTAATAATATACACGTACGTTGTAACATACAGGTACATTGTAACACAGGTCCGTTGTAACATACAGGTACATTGAAACACAGGGCCGCTGTAACATTCAGGTACACTGTAACACAGGTCCGTTGTAACATACAGGTACGTTGTATCACAGGTGCGTTGTTACATACAGGTACATTGTAACATGCAGGTACGTTGTAACATATAGGTGCGTTGTAACATACAGGTATGTTGTAACACACACACGTACGTTGTAGCATACAGGTATGTTGCAACACACACGAACGTTGTAACACACAGGTACATAGTAACATACACATACGTTGTAACATACAGGTACATGGTTACACAGGTGCGTTGTAACATACAGGTACGTTGTAACACACAGGTATTTTGTAACATACAAGGACGTTGTAACATAAAGGTATGTTTTAACATACAGGTACATTGTAACACAGGTGCCTTGTTACATACAGGTACAATGTAATATACAGGTACGTTTAAACACACAGATATATTGTGACATACAGGTATGTTGCAACACACAGGTACGTTCTAACAAACAAGTACGATATAACATAGAGATACGCTGTTTATCACACATATGTTGTAACATACAGGAACGTTGCAACACAGGAACGTTGTTACATACAGGTTCCTTGTTAATACAAGAATGTTGTCACATATAGGTACATGTAGGTTGTACATACACATACATTGTTGTATACTTGTACGAAAAACCATAAAGATGACCAAATTTTAACACTTTTAGACTTGAGAGTAAATTTTTCCTATAAATTCTTCACCGTCCAAGGAAACAAATGCCATAACTTGTTTATGACACAAACTGTCACAAAAACGGTAGAATGAACAAGCCCCTATAAAACAGAAACGAGAGTATGATCACGTGGTGAAGAAGAAAACACATACTTTGCATTGAAATATCCAAAGTCAATCTGTTTGTGAATGACTGGTCAGAATTTAATTCATTGAAGTTCAGTTACGAGCTTTGAATATACAAAAGTATATAAATTATGTTTTTTCCGGTAATAATTAATGTGGCGATTCATCATATCTCGGTGACAGATTGGAGTTTGTTTGAGCAAGTCAGTTTAATGGAGCTTTAATTGTTTTACATAAAATATATAAAATTGTAATTCCTGTTTTTATGAACTTACAGAATAAGACAGCTATCCGGGTAGGAAATCTTCGGGATTTCTTTTAGGGTCCGAAATGTGCAGTTTACATAACTACCATAATTGACCGGTGTAATTTTACAGTTTGTAGCATTTCCAAAATTGACAAGTAAATACCAGTATCCAATAACAAGCATGATTAAAATTACATCTAATCCTTTTAGTTGTGCACCAGTCATTTCCTTTGATATTTCTGTTGAAATCACTGAAACAGACAAAATCATTGTATCATAAATGCACCTGTATTATTATTCTTGACCATTAGATTTTGTAGTTATAAAATTTACATTGATTAAATTAGCTGAACTCAATTAAGAAACCAGCATATCTGCCTAATTTCCTTTGAATGATCAAATGTGTTATACGAGGCAAAAGACCAACGACAGAATTTCGGATTGATATTGTTTAAAGTGTTTGTACCAAATTTTCTGCTAGATCGAAAGGAGACCAGGCTTGTCAATAAAAATAAATTTTGGGCATGGAAGAGTCCAAAGATCGAAATAGTCTGTCCCACTGGAAAAGCGGTTGAAAGGTAAAAGGGTGAGGAAATTTATCCTTGTTGCCGATCAACTCAAAAAGAGCTTACTAAAAGGACTCTTTAACGTGCATGAAGCGTTTTTCTAACACTATGAACAGAAAAAAGTACTGTCCATACCAGGAACAGTGATTTTTTCACTGTCATTCACTGTTCTCTGCTGTGGTAGTACTGTGAAAAATCTATTAAGTACTGTCAAGAACTGTGCCAATCGGGGACAGTCATTAACAGTAATACCCAAGTACTGTGATTAACTGTCCAGTACTGTAACAGTAACACACAGTAAATGACAGTCTTTACGACTACTGTCATGCATTGTCCCGGATTGTTACAGTTCATGTCAGTTATTGACAGTATTTGGTGTTACTGTCATAGACTGTCCTTGATTGTAACAGTGCATGGCAGTTAGCCACAATATTTGAAATAACTGTGTTGCACTGTGGAGGATTGTGACAGTGCAACTCAGTTAATAACAGTGATTTTTTACCGTATATGTACAAGTTAATTCCTTTTATTTATAATTATCTAAAATTTTCAAAGTCAATCAATTTTTATAGATAAATTATAATAGTGTTCATGGATATTTATTTTTTTTTTTAATGTATTTAAAAAAATAAACTATTTTTATCTTTAGATTAACTCAGTTGCCAATATTTATTTTGCAAAATGTTTGTTTGTTTGTTCGTTTTTTTAATTTCCAGTCGCAAATTGCAGATAGATAGACCGGTAACATAGCTATTACATACGAAACTTATTTCCGGTGATGGTCTCAGATATATCTGCATCCAACGTTATTTACTCATTCAAAAGGAAAGTTTCGCGTTTATTTCATTAAACTTGTCAGCACCATAAATATATGTATATCCGATATTTAATTGCTTTTAGGGGACGACCATTTGAATTTAGGGTGTGTGGATTTGGCGATTTCGCCTACAAAAATATTCGTCTTCATGAGAATTTCAGAAATTATTTATTCACATCAAATGTCACATCAAAATAATTATTTGCATTTGCATAAAAAATTATTCTTTAGTTCTTCAAATTAAAATTAAATATCTATTATAATTGACACCAAGATTAAATTATTCATTTACAAAGTCCCCCTCCCCCCTGAATATAAATATCAAATCGTCAAAACCTTAGCAGCCAAGATAAGTTTAGTATTTCACGAATTTTTTCTTTATTTTGCTGATTACAGGTCAAAAACTTCACGGTCATTTTCCCAAAGCATAGTTAAGTTAGCTCGAAAACCGACTTATAAAAGTTCTTACTGTATTAAAAATTATTATCTAAAAGGAAATAATTATCTCCATTCAAAATCGTACATGCATACAGATCTGACGGAGTGTTTATTATCTGCAAAGGGATATGAATATTTTTTTCTATTTAGACATCGACAAGAGTGTCTTGTTTTGCGGGTTCTTTGGTGAATGTATAAGATTGTTGTCTGATGTACATTTACTCCATATCCCTTTACGTGTACACAACAAAAGTACATCAAAAACCAATTCGCGATGTGAATTATAAATTACCACGCTAATTTCTTTATTTACAAAGAAGTATGATCATTGAGGCGTGAATCTGTTCCTATGTTGAGTCATTTTCAGAATATGCTCAGATGCATGCTGCTGAAAATCGAGTAAAGTGGTCTCTAGTAAATGTACTTCTTGGAAATAAAATTAATATATGCTACACTTGTATGTTTTCTAGATTATTAGCAGTCGAACATTGCCGTGAATAGCTTTTTGTGTCCATTTTAGCTATTTTACAGTGTTTGAGAGGATAGTCACTACACAAAATACACCAAGAACCAAAACATTTTTTTGGTTACGAATGAATAAACATATGCAGAATTTAAATTCACAGTAACTTCGGTATTTAGTTATTTGGCCTTCCAAATAGCAGTTAGTTTTTTTCGGTTCTGGATGTCCTATACAATGAATTTCAACAAAAACCTAAAGAAAAACCGTCAAAATTGTATATAAGTGGTAAAATCAGTGGCTGAATCTGTTATCTAAATGTATGAAAATGCATTCGATTTGATTTTGTTATGACAGTGTATGCAACAGATGACCTGTTACCACAGTTTTCGAGAAGATTTTATGCATTTGGTAAATGTAGTCAATTTCGTGTCGAATGGTGTAGGAAATTATCTAAAATATAGACCTCGTTTTGCGTAGAAATAATAATGCAAAAAGTGGATATCATATACTCATTTTCCTCAAACAATGTCAAACAACAACACTGAGAACCACTTATGCACCATTGAGATAGCATTGTTGTACAACAAATTCAAAAATATTGAGCCTTTGTAAAGAAGCATTTTTTATACAACTAATAAACTATAGATACTTTGCATTAATGTATTCGCAACATCCATTAAATGGGGAAAAAATAACAAACCAATTGAAAAAATATTGTCTTTACAGAGCAGGCAACAGTTTTCGTAAATTTTACCAGGGTACTTACCGGAGTGTGTACTCCAGGTTATAGGTAGCGATTGATTTATCACTTTGAATTGATTTGATATGTTCATTTAGTGGGTATCATACCTATCTTAAATTTTATGTGTCAGAAATAAACAATAGATATGTATGTAAAAATGCTCTCCTTCAGTATATTGATGTTAAATAAATAGCTGTCCTTTGTATATCTTATGTGGTTTACTGAGATGCATGACAGGGAAAATATGAGAGTACTCCAGAGAAATTCGTTAGAAAGAAATTAACAACGTAGGCTATACATTTTGCTCGTATGTCCTTGGCTATTATATGTCTGATTTATCTAATCAAGACTGTTGCCAGTACAGCTCCATGTACATGTAAATCATGACTTGGTGGACACTAAAGCCATTTTTAAAATATCTAAAACAAAGGTCATGCTATCTGATTTTTATGAAATTTAGTTGCCTTGATTTTATTCGAATTTTCAGTTCAGTGCACAAACATTCTGTGCATATTTTGCATTCACTAGGCTAGCACCCTTTGTAAGTTTGTTGAAATAAATAACGTTTTCTTGGAAACAAAAACACAAATTTGACTTTATTTAGCCAAGGACCATTTAAACACATGTAAATCGATGTCTCCTATTTAGTACAGGTAATCAAATATACTTGTTTTATGATCTTGTTAATTTGACACAGCTGTAATGTTGATTGAATTAATAAACAATTTTCAACTGTACACACGTGTAGTACTTTCAGTAAATTACCATATTTATAGATGTGTTGTGGGTGTACAACTCGTGTGCTGTGTTGTCAATAACTATGCATATGACATGACTTGCATTTTGAAGTCTAAAGTAAAGATGTTTAGTTTTCCGTATAAAAGCTCTGTTAATATGAACAAAAATTACAAAGAGCATATCATTAACTCTATAATACTACAGATATCAGTACCAGTTACCGTTAACCTTGATTGAAGCAGTTCCATAAATAATAGAGCCGGTAATTCTATTTGTGTTATCGTCGCCAGTGTACAACACATCGTGTGTGGTTTGTCATCGCCACCAGTGTGCAATAAAATGTGTTGTGCATCTTCAGTCACAACACGGCATTATCATAGCAGAATCCCTGCTACATAAATTATGTACGCACGGGAAATTTCATGCAAAATTTTGGGAGGATATTTCGGGTATACATGTTCATTTTAGCAATTTCTAGAGATTTCGCGTCTAATTCCCTGTTGACTGACAATTTTGTTCTAAAATAATTGACCATAGAAATTCAGGCAAAACATAAAAATAAACTCGTTTATATTGAAATCAGTATGCTTTTATATATCAATATAGATAAGTCTGGTTCATCATTTTCGTCTCTTACGATAAATTCTGGTCTTAAATTTCGCATGACCTGAATAATTTCGAATTTTTGGTTTTAACTTTATGCCGACCCCGTCAGATTGAAGTCAAGTTACCCCGATGAGAGCTTGGTATGGTAAAAAATCTATGTGCAAAAAGAAACCTGTAATATTCTAAGAAAATTCGCACTATAAGCCGATAATGCTACTGGTGAAACAAAAAGATTCTTTCTAATTTTTAGAGGAATATCGTTTTAGCGCTGAAAAATATTTTTTGTTTAAAACTAATGCAGCTGTAAATACATGTAATGTCCAAAAATAGTAGAACTGAGATGTAAACAGAAGGTAAAAAGTTTTTCACGAATAAATTATAGTCCTATAAATAATATTTCACCGACCGGGAGAAATCAAATTGCTGCTGCCTTAAACCAGGGACATGTCTCTGCTTAAACTTATACGAAAAGCATATTGACTCGATGAGTGCCCTGTGGTTGTTTAATGTTGTGTTTGTCTTCTATTGTTCTTTTTGTCGGGCAAAGGATGACAGCAATTGTAAGAATACTATGCCAGTTGATTTTATGTTTGTTGACGATCCCGCATCCATGACATGATAAACATGGATGTAGCTTTGCTCGACATCAAGCAATGAATTCCGCTCAAGCCGGTGCTAGGGGCCGTCTTGAACTTACTATGAGGTATGAGCATAGCTCATTGTTGAAGGCCTCATGGTGACTTCAAGATGAAGAACAACAATAAAAGCGTTGTTTCATTGCTTGTTATCACATCCCCTCTCTCCTTTCTCCGGGTCTCCATTTATTCCTGTCCGCCGCCTCTAGTCGTAGTGTTATTTTCTTTGAAACTAAGGTGAATTAAATCTTTCATTGTTGAATTCACTCATTTTTTTTTTCATAATGAGAGATAATTAAATAATATATTTCACACTTTTAAACTATTATTGAATCATTCTTTCATTTTGAATTGTTTCAGTTATTTATATATTTTTATGTAAATTCGTGAAGTCTACAGGGAATCAAGGATGCAACTCAAGTCCAACAAAATACAATGAATATGTAATTCGTCAATACACAGAAAAATATGTTTACACGTGCAATGCTATTAGCAACTGCTGATGTCAATCGTCCGTTCGGGTGTCACCAAGGGACATACTGTGTACTTGAAGAATGAAATCAAGACTGAATATGAAAAAGAATCATTTTGCGCATCTTTTTTTCTTTATGCATTTTCTGAATTGAAAATTATTTCATTGCAGTCTGCAACAAAAGACAATTCAGTTCAATAAAGCAATTTTCGAAAATTTCGTTCGCTTATGTTTTTTTAAACATGTCTTTTTACCAATTTACCAAGTTTTAACTTTTTGTAGTTTGTATTGATGCAATTAGTATTGATGCACTTTCATACAAAGTTCCGAACCCGGCCTTCAAGCTTTTCATATTCAAGCAGTTTTAGAAGGCTACAAGGCTTATATCTGTTGACCTACACGGTATTGTGTATTGCTGGTTCCCGAGCATACGGGAAATGTTTTATGTAAACATCTTGTAGAAATAATTGATATATTATGGCGGTCATGAAGTGAAAAATTAAAAACTTTTCTGCAATCAAGGATTTGTAAAAATTGTTGCTACAATCTGCTTGCAATCATGCTTGTGTAGTACAACTACTGCGCCTCTGTATGTCTTGCTGATGCAGTTACAACCCTTAATAAATAAATCGTTTTCGTCTAATAAAATAAATAATCTATTTTTTCGTTTTAATCTTATATTCAACATTATACCCTCAAACACCAAACATTATAGAACTATTTCAGGTATGCGTAGTGTCAACGTGAAATCGATGTGTATTCCGCTTAAATTTGAATAGAATGCATTTTTATTTTTAGTAATACTTAAAAAAATGCTGAAATACAAAAATATAGGAATAAAAATAAAATATAGCGATAATACCATTTTTGAAAAGTTGTATAAACGTGAATTATATATATGCCACAAGTTTTATGCATTTTTAGATTATTTTTATTTATTTCAAAAAATACATTTCAGTTTGAATAAACATCGCAAAAATGTTACTTTGACCCCCTGCTATGTGTACACGTGTTGGAAGGTGCTCAGGTAAGTTTGTCAGGTCACATGTGCTGTGTTATTCGATTAAAACAAGTGCCCCGTGGCTAGCCGCGGTTTTAGTCCCACGGATCAGATATTATATATTTGTTCCTGACAGAATAAATGATATATATTATTTGTTCCAAAAGGAAGAAATATTTTGTCAATGTTTATAATATTAAAAAAAAAATCAAATTCTCTCACAGAAAGTAATAAATTGTTCTTTATAGTAAATTGTAGAAAAAATATGAAATTGAACCATATTTGGAAAAAAAAAATGAAAATAGAAAATATCTGACGAAATTAAGAGTCAGCGATCATATTTTAGAAATTGAAAGGGAAAGGTACAAAAATATTAAATGAGAAAACAGAAAATGTAAGAACTGCAACTCCAACACTACTGATGATGAAAGAACATTTCTTATTTTCATGTAATAACAACATAGAGAAAACTATTTACAGGAAATAAAACGTTTAATACCAAATATTGAAAGTAAACCAGATAAACTGTATGTATGTTTAAATTGACCCATTTCGAGTTTCCGGAGTTACCTCCCCTGATCAAAAATAAGCGGCTATCGAGAGTAACTTTTAACGTAGAATATAACGGGGGGGTTGCAGAAAAAATGCTATAACTTCGGTTTGGAGAAAATCTGGGTCAAATCACTTGGATATGATGTTGATACAACCCCAGAGTACAATCCAACACACTTTTCATGACGCTCACCTTTACAGGTAAGCTATTACAGGTAAATGTTAATTGCATTTGGAGATAACAGGATGTGACGGTGACTTAATCAACATCTGTACGAGAGCCACAACAATAGTTGATAAATAGTCAAGGTTAATCTTATACAAACTTTTAATACATTAGAATGTCTAAAAAGTGAAGAAGAAAAAATAAACCAGTAAGGGAATACACAACAAAAAGACAATAAGATTAGTGAGATTGAGTGAAACAATGGCAGTAGAATACCGAAGGAACAAGGGAAGCGATGACTACAAAACTCGAAGTCCAAAGACATGGCAGAAACGGTAACAGATAAAAACAAAGACAAAACAAGGACGTGAGACAGCTACAATGCACGGAAATAAAAAGATAACATTAAGAACTAAGGCAGTCATAGTGTGAACTCACATGAAAACCGGGAGTGACATCAGGTGCTCCGGAAGGGTAAGCATGTCCTGCTCCGCTAGCGGCACCCGTCACACTATTAGTGAGTCAATCCGGGGTTGAGTCAAATCCGTGAAGACGTGAAATCTAGCTGAAAATGTCCGTTTTCATTTGGGACACAGACACGTCATATCTGTCAATGATGTCATGGTGACGGCCATAGAATTTAAGGACGATTGGACCTGGTACTTAAAAACATAAAAAATGCAATGAATAAAATAGCAAAAGAAAAAAAAAGAAAAATCATGAAAAGAATGAAAAAGATAATAAAACCGGGGTAGTAAACATAACCCGAATGAATCAAATAAAATGTATCCCAAAGCAATATACACAAAAAGTTAGCTGCATGATAAAATGTACACAAATAACATCGATGCACACATGGTATTCGACAGACAATCATTCAAAATTTAAAAACATATACGTTTATAGTGTTTAACAAATGATTTGAAAATTTCGTATCTTCTGCATGAAAATAAAACACAAGAATGCAAAGCCGGTCAAAATCGAGGAAAAAATGCAGTATTTCTCAAGAGTGTCGTGATTCTATATTTGTTTTTAACATAAGAATAAAAATCCTCTTTTGTTGTATTGTTTTGTTGTCTTGTTTAAACTTTAGTTACATTTTATTGTGAACCATCACAATTTCAAACGTGACCCCTTAGCACTTTATCGTAGTTTGCTAGCTTCTGCATGGTAAAATCGTGTCAACCTATGATGTGTATTGGTTTGAGAAATGCACGCGGAGATATCGGATTATGTTGTGGAAATTGGGTTATATTTATTACCATTTGATTATTTTTCCCTTTTTGAACATTTATTTGAAGTGCTTTTTAAATATTTTTTTTTATTTTGAATGTCTATCTCAGATATTTCGTTTTTGTGTATTGGTCCTTCCAGAGACATATAAAACACATATTTATTATTTAAATGTCTCTGGTCCTTCGCTATTCATTTAAGGCATATCTGTAACGTTGTTTTTAGTTTTAAAATTAAATTTTATTTATTTAATGTTTTATTTTTCATTTTTGTTTTTGTTGTTGTTTTGTTTGTATGTTATTTTCTAGCTGGAATTTTTCTGTTTGTGTTTTAAAGAAAAAGTCTATTTGTCCTTTTCAGTGCCTTTTTCGCTAATTCGACCGTTTTGTTGTGTATTCCCTTACTGGTTTCATTTATTTTTATTTGCTGGACATTCTCATATAATCATGATCATGGTTTGTATAATATTAACCCTTGACTATTTATTAACTTTTTTGTGGCTTTCCAACACTGAGATGATAATATAAGTCACCGTCACATCCTGTTAATTCCAAGTGCAATTAACATCTACCTGTAGCTTACCTGTAAAGGTGAGCGTCATTAAAAGTATGTTGGATTAACCCCGAGGCTGTATCAACATCACATCCAAAAGATTTGACCCAGACTTTCTCCAAACCGAAGTTATAGCATTTTTCTACAACCCTCCCGTTATATTCTATGTTAAAAATAATCCTCGATAGCCGCTTATTTTTGATCAGGGGAGGTAACTCCGGAAACTCGAAAGTCGTCAATTGGCGTGCGAATGCCGAGAGAAAAAGAAAAAATAATGGAACATAGAATAAAAATAAATCAATTTTTCTTAAATATACTTTGAAATTCTATTTCAATAAAAAAATCTGTGAATTCTTATCTATAAATTTAATGACACATTAAACGGGAAATGAAATTAATATTTGGAAGATCTATTAGTAATTTTTATCACATTTTTTTNTGGTGCTTCTGAAAAGCTGCCATACTGGTCTTTGCAGATTATTAAAAGACAACTGAAACGGTCCTTTATTTTGCAAATTACACCCATAGGGGTAAGCAAATACAAACGTACAGTAATTATTTACTGAGAAAAAAACTATACAATTACTAATTTTTCCAGTGAAACAACGGCAGTAGAATACCGAAGTAACAAGGGAAGCGAAGACTACAAAAATCGAAATCCGAAGACATGGCAAAAACGGCAACAGAGAAAAGACAAAACAAGGACGTGAGACAGCTACAAGCACGGAAAAGAAAAGACGACATTTAAAACTAAGGCACTTAGTCGAATCATCTAAATAGAACATGTCTCGCATTACTCGACCTAAAGAAGTCGTTTAGAGGTTTTTTCTGTGAAATGTCAAATCCTAATTCGGGAAAGTGTTGCAGTATTTACATATCGGAACTCAAACAAAATTTCACAACTGAATTTCATAGTATAGGTAAAATCGCCGTTAAAAATTTGGATCCAGTTTACAAATGAATGAATATTCCAACATAAATGTTGCAATTTTTAGTTCGTTTTTGTTTTAAGATAAGCCATTAGCTATAAATAATTGTAGAATTCTTCACAATAAGTATTGAATTTCAGTCTGTTAGTTTCGCCGTCTTATTAAGGGGAGCTAACAATGTCTCACTAAAGTTATCCGGTACACTCCCTTCTCCTAAAAACGTTTGACCCTTTTACATTTATAAGCCATGGAAATTTTATCGATTTTTAGATGTGAAAAATATCTGGAGTTTGTGTTACTTTAAACTATTGCTTCAAAATAATGGAACCATACTTTGCTACAAAGATCTACAAAGGTCCTTTCGTCTTCTTGAAATATAATAATCTATATCTTATTATCTATATATGAGGAGCACTGGAAAACATTTGATTAACATTGGATACACGTGTGCAGTTACAATCAAACTTGGTCATTGATTCTATGGTAAAACACATTCAAAGATAAAATAACCCGAAACTATTGATGAATTTGGTTCAAAATTAAAATGTATAACTAATCTATCGCAGTTTATTAATTGATATTCGAAAATGAAACTCATTAATGCATACAGGCTAATTTTGTTTACCGTTGAAGGCATTTCAAAATGTGGAACAGCAATTAAATACTCGCTTGAATTGCCAGATTGGTTTACCCAGGTTATTTTATTTTTATTTTTTTTTTTGTCTAATGTATTGTTTACTCCAGATCATTTCCCTTTCTTCAAGTGTGTGATGACAAGATCTCGGGGGTTTCTTGTTTTAATGGTACACAATACTTGATATAAACTAACATGTGAAACAATTCCTATTTTGTGTCGTCAACAATGGTGAACGTAGGAGAGAAACAATCATACCGAGTTTTATATCATGGTACTTAGAACGCCACTTAGATCCACTACACCGTCTTCACATACTTTCACTGTAGTCCAGCCTTGCAGATAGTTAATCAATTACAAGATTGTTAAAATTTTCCATGATAAATAGTTTGTGTAAATAATATTATTACTGCCCTCTGCTAGTTTGAATTTTTACTCGTGTAAATATGAACCAATATTGAATTATCTCCCTTTTTAGTCTAGAAGAGATGCATTTAAATCTTTACTTATTATATTTTAGTCAAAGCATTGCTAACTTGCACTTAGACAATTGCAGACAATATACAGAAAAATAACATGACTAATAGCAAGAGTTAACTTAACCTCAGAAAATTTATTTCATGCACATATATAGGAGAAATTAAACCATACTTTGTTTTTCTAAGAATGTATTACCTATCAAGCGACACTTTCTCAAAATCGTCCAAATGAGTTAAATAGAGTTAACAAAGACAGTGTTTGGGGTTCACTGCAGCCAGTAATGGTACGTCCCCCTTTTAACTCTCAGACTGGATATTCAATTAATAATTGTTTGTTTTTAATACCTTTCTGTAGAACATTTTATAACAAATTCATGCTACACTACAGGAGAGTTCCGATTATTTTGCCTCTTACTTACATTTTTTAATAACGACCACTATCAATCAAATACTTACTAGACACCCCTTTTATTTCATCATTTTTCAGTCTGTTTGTGAATCATTATACATGTAGATTTCGTTTAAAAAAAAACAAAACAAAAAAAAAAAAAAAAAAAAAAAAA
>MJUU01054617.1:0-39002 GCA_002080025.1 Modiolus philippinarum | reverse complement strand
AGCATCTTAGTTGAAAAAAATATTCTGGCTCTGACTTTGTCCATCAAAAAAAAAAGCCTAGCATAGTGTACAGCGGGATCAATAATAAGTCCCGTGTAGCGTGCCAAAAAAAATTCCTGGCTCGGGTAAAAATCCCAGGCCCCCATTTGATATGATATAGTTTTGTTGCTTTTAATACTTTCAATAGACTTTATTTTTTTTTCAATTAACACACCTGAGTAACATGTACACCCCCTGTGTCATGTTATTTTGCCAATAAACAATATCACCTGTGTAATAAGGTGTGACATTTAAATTGTCCACACGTGGCTGCAACAATTTATGTTTCGGTGAAATAAAATATTTGTATAATTTCGTCTGAATAAGCTGAGAATGTGGTCAAATTTTTTTTTTGCTTCTTTTAGTACCAACTTCCAACTTAATGTTGACTTAAATTTTCTACCCCTGCCGGGAAATTTAAAATCTTTAGTTCATTATTTATTTCTATTATATAGTTTTTTGGTATAATTCTGTTTTACTTTTTATTAAATAATCCAGTATAAATAAAAGTTAGTATTTCACTGAAGACTATTTTCTTTTCAGTAAATTTGCACGGGCTTTTTATTTTATACAGGAAATAATAGATTGTTTGACAATTTGTATTTTTCATCAAAAAGTTGTGGAAATAATCATATTAAAAGCTGAAACTTACGTATTAATATTTCTATTTGTTATTTTTAACTATTAGTTTTGGATTCAGAAAAAGAGAGTCTATATTAATACATGTACATGAATCTAGCACAAATACGGTAATACTGTGATCGACTGTGACTGCCTGTCACAATCAACCACAGTGCAGGACAGTACAAGTGAAACTGTAATTAACTGACATGAACTGTAACAATCCGGGACAGTGCATGACAGTAGTTGTAAATACTGTCATTTACTGCGAGTAACTGTTACAGTACTTGACAGTTAATCACAGTACTTAGGTATTACTGTTAATGACTGTCCCCGATTGGCACAGTTCTTGAGAGTACTAGATATTTCACAGTACTACCACAGCAGAGAACAGTGAATGACAGTGAAAAAATCACTGTTCCTGGTATGGACAGTACTTTTTTCTGTTCATAGTGTAACACGTGGGAATGAGTTAACATTCCATCCGAAATGTGGGTTGTGTCTATATTCGTTTCGGTGCCAAGGCAGTACCCTAGGTGCAGAGTTCTGAAAAAAATCTTTAATCTTTCAACTTAAAAAGGGAAAGTAATACTAGTACGTCAATTGTTTGAAACGAGAAAGCATTAATACTAATCAGCTGAAAAACAGAGAGGCCTTTCCCTAGGAAGGGCAAAAACCTTTTATCGTACGATCGCAATTCTTTAAAAAATCTGTAAACCGATCTGTGATGTTTATGAAGCTGAAGCGCTGCCCAAAACAAAGTAACAAGTGTAGACACAGATATGTCTCGCCAGAATATAAACAGTATCGTCTACACATGATGAACCCTGTACAGAGGGTCAATAAAATTAATGTCTGATTCAACTTTAGAGTATCTGGCAAATTTAGAGAATTAAATGAGTCAATGGGCATGCCAAGTGTCAGGCTGACATCATCCAATAAGAATTAACAATTGACTATGTTTAAGTATTGTTGCTTCAATTGTAAAGAATGAACATGGGTGTAAAATTAAAAATTTCACTGAACCATGAAATTAAGGTCAAGGTAGCTTGACGGGTGTCAGACTGACATGTACCCACTAAGATGCAAGAATAAACCTAAAATGGAGACCATAGGTGTTACAATTACTGAGACATTGACATGAATGAAAAATAACAAAGTCACTGGACCACAAATTCAAGGTCAAGGTTGAGTGACAGGTGTTAGACTGCTATTTATCCATTAATATGTAACAATAAACCTAATACGGAGAGTCTAGGTTATTTTATTGCTGATAAATGGACATCATGTAAAAAATCAACAAAGTCACTAGACCGTGAAATTAAGGTCAAGGTCACTTTACAGGTGTCAGAAGGGCATTAATCCTTTAACATGTAACAATGAACCTACTATAGAGAGTCTAGTTTCTTCAATTGATGAGAAATTGACATCAATGTAAAAATTAACAAAATCTCTGGACGACGAAATTAAGGTCAAGGGTACTCGATAGGTGTCAGGCTCGAATTTATTCCTTAATATGTAACAATAAACCTATTATGGAGAGTCTAGTAGGTTCTTTAGTTGCTGAGAAATAGACATCAATGTAAAAAAAAATAACAAAGTCACTGGACCATGAAATTAAGGACAAGGTTACTTGACAGGAGTCAGACTGGCATATGCCCATTTACATGTTACAACTGACCAAATATGGAGAGTCTAGGTTCTCTTTCTGCCGAGAAATGGACATGAATGTAAGAAAAATAACAGAGTAACTAAGCCATAACATTGAGGTCAAGTTTACATGACGGGTGTGAGACCGGAAATTACACCAAATATGGTATCTCTATACATTACAATGGCTCGGAAATTGACTTGAATGTAAAACTACGTCGCCATATTTCCAAAGTCACTGAACCATACAAATGAGGTCAATGTAACTTGACAAGTTGCAGACTGGCATGTACCCACTAAGATGCATCAATACACTAAATATAATGGATCTATGCATTACAAATACTGAGAACAGAACTTGAATGTGAACCTATGTCGTAATTTTCATGGGGTCATTGAATCATGAAGAAAAGGTCAATGTCATCTGAAACATGTGATGCTGGAAAGCTTATATCCTAAGGTATCTGTAGACAAAAGATGATCTGTGTATGCATTACAAAAGTAATTAAGGTTTTATCAAAAGTTTACAACGCTGCCGCAATACCTATGTCTAGCTTTCAGCGACTTTCGTCGCTGGCGAGAAAAATTATGAACTATTAGATTAAGCCTTATAAGAAGTTATTAATAAATGAACAATTAACGTTTAACCATACATTTTATATTTTCCTTTACAAAAAAATGGATTGTTCTTGAAAGGGTCAAGGAATATACTACCTGCTACATTAAAGTAAATTAAGTTTTGAACATCTGTGTCTGTGTCATATAAGTAAAATTTAAATCCAGTATGAATACAAATGTAATAATTGTTATACTACTTTTGAGATGTTGCATGCAGAATGGCAATTGCAGACTTAGAAATGAGTTAAAGGGTTATGTGAGTCACCAAAATGGCATCAATGTAAATTGAAGATATTGATAAAATTGATTTGAATAATATGTCATTCATAATTCATAGTTTAACAGTAAGATTGGTATTCAGTTATTTGTATTTTTTATATTATCTTGCACATTTCAATCAGATGGTAATATTCTCCCTCTCTCTGAATTTTCCATCATTTGATATTCAGTCGAACTTCGAAGGCTTGAACACCTAAAGTGACCGATGAACATAATTTGAGCTAGAGGGGTGTTCGAAGTTAAGCTCGAACTTTGTTTAAATTTAAACAAAGGGACCATTATTAAGGTTCGAAACATCCATGATGTCCGAGCTGTTGCAAGTTCGAGAGATGAAAGTTCAACTGTAATAAGCCTTTTTTATGTTTGCTAAGGATTATCGTCATAAATAACGTTGTTGCGAGGAAACTTGTCCCAACTTTGAAGAGCATGTTGCTCCGTACATTTTTCTAACCTCAGGTTTCTTTGCATCTTAAATAAATGGATTTTTGAGCATAAGTACGAAACTGTTGGATTCAATTATACCAATGAAGACCATGATGTGGAACTCCTTTTCTCTGGGTTTATATACTGATTCTTTCAGTTATCTATTTAGATCAAGAATCTGGTATGCCTATATTTCACATTTCAGTTACTAGAAAGTAACTGCTTTGGCTTTGGCAACCCTTTTGTCGCCTTCTCTCTTCGTTCATTTCTATATTCCATTTGATGGTTTTGTCCTTTTTTCTGCACGTGGTCATTATAGCAAAGACGAACCTACGGAATTGGGTAGATCTTCGATTGGAGTTAATCTCATCTTTAGAGAAATTTCATGCTTCGTCATTGGATGCTAACATAATTCTCTATCTTTTTTTTTTAAAGTTCTGTTTCTAAACCATCTCCTCTATAGTACCTTTTCTTTACAGGTGATTTAAAACATTTCCGACATTCCTTTTTTAATCGGTATTTGTATTAATTCTGTATTTTATCGCCAAAGCCAGAAATCACGTCACATGCAGGACAACCTAGACCTTGATGCTCCCGGGAGGTATTAGAATTTGGACGAATCGAGAGGGTTTATTTTTTATATATTTGTTTCAAACATCATTAATTTTATAATACGACATGGGCATTTGACCAAATATTTATTTATTACATACTTAGCGAAGATATGTTATGTTTTGCATATGTAATATAGCCGGAACTTAACAATCCATATCATATTCCCAGTTTGATATAGCCATATCAGACCGCCTCGTTCTGAAATGTCCATATCTGCCCGGTAATATGGCTATTGCAGCCCGGGTGTGATGACAACTCCTAATTGGAAGTATATAATAAACAGATTCAGACATGGCTGGCGCCTTGGGCTGATATGGGTAGAGGGTGCTGATGTGGAAATGACCATGTGTAAATCTCTATATTTATGACTCCTGAAGGTAGTGCGATTGGCGGTCGTCACGGTTCTCGAATTCCTTAGTGTACAGATTGTCTGTTTGGGATGTGTGTCATTTGTTTGGACTCGACCATGTGTGTCCTTTCAGTATGACCAATCCGAAGACAGAGTGGGTTTTGACTGATTTACCATGGGAAATAAGTATATTATTGCTTGGTTTACATTTGCACGATTCCACTCTAAGAGATTTGTTTTTAAAGTTTACAAAGTAAGATTTTGATCTTTGGCTATTTCTGTGAATAAGTGTAATTTTACTAAATTATGTTTGAATTAAAGTCTGCAAGTTTATGTACCTCAGCCAAAACAAATAAGTAAGACGTCAAGGGTTGAATTGTTGATGATAAATATGATCGACACTTATTTAAAGTAAATGCAACACCTCATCGATCATGGTCGATTCGTGTAAAATGGGTCATTTTAATTATATCAGTAGTCAACAGACTAGCGGCCATCCGACAAACATTGACCGGTTGAAGAATTTGGTGCTTGGGTTTCATCTTTGGAGCCGATTAGTCGCGTCCCCTGGTGGTGGTTATAGGAATGTCCCGTCTAGGCTGGGTAGTCATGTCATAAAAAAAAACTCTGCCCACAAACAATTACACCTCAACTCTGTGGAGAATGTCATCACTCCATGAAATTAACCACCCTGTCTATAATTGTCAATTAAAACAGACTCGCTGACGGTTATATTGGATACACAGTAAAATTCCCTACGTAGTTTTATCCTTATCAAGTTGCAATCAAAACTCGTTGCATCCACCCTTATTTCGCTTTCTTGTCTTAATAAATTGTTCCCGTCCTGACATTGCTGAAATACTGCTCACTGGCGTAAAACTCAAACTCACCAACGTATTTGCTGGTACTCTGAATAAACAAACGTTAGCAACTTTGACAAACGACAAATAAAACAATACTTAGACTTTAATAGTAAATACTTAACTTGAAATAAGCATTTAAATTTTGATGAACCACAATATCGTAATAAGAAGATATTCAGTGAAACAATTTAAAACTGTAAATTATTTGAAACTGTTATACTTACAATACTAGTATACCATTTGTACCTGTGAATCTGTACACAAATCAGATCTAACTAACAGTATCGGCAACTATAATTGTTTTCTTGTAAAAAAAGTATTATGATATTTCTCATTAATATTGATAATTAGATTGTATAATACATCGATACAAATCTATACATTTTGCATCAGCTTAATATTTCATCTGATACTGTCAACTTCCATTAAATTAATTTAAGTCTTCATGTATAAAACATATGATTTTCTTCCGTATTTTCATGAAGAAAATGGAATAAATGAGCAGAAGATAAATAACATTGTAGAAAACTTGTGTAAATACAAAAATAATGGTCAATACTTTATTGTTGTTCTTCAGCTCAAGGACTAAATTCATAGCATTGGCTTTTGCAGTAAAAATGGAAGAGTTTCTCCTCAGTTTCTGAAGACAGCTCTAGAGGGCACCCTGATTTTATTCTTAGATCCATCTATGTATTCTGTAATCGGGATGTCCAGATTTATTTCTAGCAAAATCCTGCTGGAGAAGCAGTAGATTAGTATAACAGATGTCAACGAGTACTCCGGTACTCCAGTATCGCTCAGAAGTACCGAGTATCGATAAGTAGAATCGGAACTCGAGTATTCAGTTTTCTAATATACCCACTGATCTCTTGAGCTGGCCATTACTACCATGATTTGTTAGTAAAATGCAGTCACTGATTAATCACAGTCCATCTTGGTTGTGATTCAAGATTTGAACAACTAAAATGTCATCGCCGAAATATGCCGTATGGTAGTATTTTCAACTCATTTCTGAAAAAAAATGTGAATTTAAAATTTTTATGGAAATTTGGATAACTTACAAATTCGAGATTATGATAAAAATGTTTCTGTAAAAAAAAAACTGTTTTGCTTCATCCTGTGAAAATTCCACGTAGTTGCTTCTTGTGTTTTACATGTGATTAACTTTAAAAGTAATTTATAAATATTGTACTGAGCCGGACTCAGCGAGTATAACCTAGTTCGTGGGCCCAATTCAAAACATTAACCAAGTGTTGATCTAGTATTTTAATTAGCCGGTGAACAAATGGGTAAAAACACTGTTATTGAACTAGGTATTCCAAGTTCCAAACTAATATCTGGACATTCATAGATCTACGTTCTGACTACGATTGAGAAAGCTGGAATAGGGAAACGAAACCAATTATTTAAAATACACACGGTGCGTTCGGAATGTCTCCATGTTTGAAATGACTATACACTTATTGTGACAATACACTCCCCGTCTGATATCTACTTGATATCACTATTATTTAAACAAACAACAGAAATTTATCATGCTTTTCACAATATTCACTGAATATAATTTATATAAATATTTTATACACTAACTTCCAGCAGACGAATTATCTCGGTGATCGTTAGCTGATCTTGAATTCACAGATGAAAGATAAACACGGTAAAACAGAATACAGCGCTATCCAGGTTGAAATGTGCTTGAGTCTTCATTTTCGAACGAAGGAATAAGTTGTTGTAATTATTCTTGTAACATGAATATCCGGAGAAGTATCTGGAAAACTTTGTCCTTGTTCATCCAAATGTGGATTGAGATTGGCAATTGAACTTGCTTTGCCAATAGGTATCTTACAGTCTATTTCTTCTTCATAAGCTTCGCATTGAACTGATGACACAACAGAGTCCTCTGCTTCTTGAAGTGAAGTGTTGCAAGGTTCAAGTTTTGAACTCCCATTTAGACATAAACGGGACGAACGTTTCAGGAATGCAATACTACATATTAGGGCACTCCAGGCTGACAAGTGCTGGAATATCTCAGTTCCCTTGTTAGGATTATCTGGTGTTGAGAATGTTTTGGCAACAGAAATGTCTGGGGAAACATGAGTACGAATCTCACTATTATGTAATGTTTCTACTACTTGCAGTTTATCTCGCCATGTTTCCCATTTTGATGCTATGTCATCTGGGACTGATTCGTCCCAATTAACTGTTGGTAAAGTCAGTTTTATTAGAATCAACTTCCCTTGGATGATCACTGGAGCTAAGAATCCAAATAGATCATATATGCTGTTTATCGTAGATAATACACCTTGTCTTGTTATAGAGTTCGTGTCCAGCGATAGCTGGAATAAGAACATGTCTGTGTTGGCATCCCATATTGATCCAAGACTACGCTGGAGTGGTTTATTGTTGGCTTCAAGGTCTAAATCTTTCAAGTTTGTAGCTAAATCACTTGTTGACCCGAAAGCCGATTATATTTGGAACCTTACAATATCTAAATTTTTGTAAATTTTGTTAAAAACTAAGGAGTATCTCAATCATGCAACGCTCTGTCCTTAGCTGATTTTGGCTTTATATTTAGATCATTTTGGTTATTTGTTCTCTATCAGTTTTTACATATCTTTGATTTTATGGTCTTCCAAAAGTTTAGATTTTATCTGCACTGAAGAGACATAAGTTGTCGAAATGCGCATATGCAGAAATTAAATTCACAGTTACTTCGGTATTTAGTTATTTGTTGGAAATGCAAACATAACTTCAGCACTGTTGGATGCAAACTTGTGCAAACGGAGATTCCCGTACTTCTCCAATGCTGCTTGAGTGTCTTCGACGACTTTGATGGCCTCTTCTGATGTTGGGTATGACGTTAATCCATCATCAACATAAAATTCTTAGTCACAAAATTTGTAACATCTTGGTCGTACTCTGGCTCTGTGGTCTGTACTGTCTTACGTAGCCCAACGTTGACACTGCTGGGGACGGACTGTTGCCGAAGACATGGACTCTCATTCGGTACTCTATCAATCCCTTCTCAATATCATTGTCGTTATAATACAGGAATCTTAGGTAGTTTCTGTGATTTTCTCTCACTACGAAGCAATGAAACATGTGCTGAACATCAGCGGTAACAGCAACCATCTCTCTCCTGAAACGTATCAGGACTCCCTGTAAGCTGTTTGATAGGTCTGGACCAGACATCAAAACACTGTTTAGGGACACTCCGTCGAACTTTGCGGAGGAATCGAACACACCCCTGATCTGCTTAGGTTTCTTGGGATGGTATACTCCAAACAACGGTAAATACCAACATTCTTCTTGTTCTTGTAATGGCGGAGCAACTTCCGCATGGTTGTTGTCTAATATCTTTGACATAAATTCTAAGAAATGTTCTCTTTTGAGAGCGTTCCTCCTCAGACTGTTTTCGAGGAATACCGCTCTTCTAACAGCTTGTCTGCTGTTTTGAAGTCGTTGTCTTGGTGTCTGAAAAGGCAACGGAGATACCCAACTATCTGTGGAGTCTCTTGTAAACTGGTTGTCCATTTGTTTCATAAATGTTTTATCTTCATACGACATTCCTGATTTGTCGTCATCTTTTGTCTTAGCAAAGATATTATATTCTGGTATGTCTACTGTTTTGGTTGCAGTATTGAAACAAGCGGGATCTGGTTCTCGTACACAAATTTTCACAAAATAATCACATGGTCTTAGTGTCGTAGGTTGGCCAGATGGTAAGACAAATATTTTCTTCACAGATAAGTCTGGAGGTGCATGTTGGTAGTCCAGACAGATTTTTCCGATGACTACCCAGCCCAGTCTTAATTTCTTGGCAAAGGGTGATCCAGGTGGTCCATATCTATAATCTAGGACATGGTGGACTTCGGAAGGTCTTTTCAAATGAGCAGTATTATCTTCCTGGTATCTTTAATTGGCAGGGTTCTTCCAGCTATATCTTTAATATGTGGAAAGTGTTTCTTGTGACGGGATTTCGTCTCTGCTGCTTGGAATGTAATCACATTCTATCAAGACTGGCAATTCTAACTCTTCATGTCCGTGTAAAGACTTGACTATAAATCCTTTGGCTCTCTTGCCACTGGTAGCACTACGACCTGAACAAGTGGTAAGGGTATAATTTTCTGGTTGGTCTTCAATGTTGAAGAATTAAAAAAACTCTGGTGATGCCAGGGACCTGTTACTTTGGTCATCAAGAACTGCATACATTTCAACAGTCTTGTCGGCGTTGTCCCTATGATGTACTCTTACAGGAATGATCTTGGCACATGATTTGCATGTGTTGTTTCCACAGATCTCTGTACAAGACGAGTTTACTGTTCTGTCATTAATGCTGGTATTACTTGCCTCCCCGCTGTGATGTTGTGCGGGGTCAACTGAAGATGCCTTCCTGACTATGTGTAGGGCACTGGTGTGTTGTTTGCTTCCGAAGTCTCTGCAGTAAATCTTCGCCTTGCAGTTTCTGCTCCTGTGGGTTGTAGAGGCATAACACCTAAAACATATATTGTTTTGTTTGAGGATCTCTCTCCGCTCCTCGATTGATTTGGACTTGAATCCTCTACATTCGTCTAATGAATGTCTTGTGTTATGTATGACGCACCTGTCTGGTGCTCCGTTCTCTGTACACTGGGTGCCCCCAATGTCTTGACTGGGCTTGTTTGGACATGATCTATCATCATCGGTTTTGTGAGATGCTACCCGGGTTTTGGCCACGGGAAGTTTTCTACCAGAAAAGTGTTGAGTTGTTTGCTGTTCTTGTTCATAACAGAATCCGGGATCATTTTTAATTATACTCATTTCCCGAATGAATCTGGAGAATTCTGTGAATGGCGGAAATGGTACATTCTTGGAAGACTTATAACTTGCGGCTCTCGTTGTCCACATTTCTTGAAATCCATAAGGGAGCTTACTCACAATTGGCCTTATCTCAGATGACGAATAAAAATATCCCAGAAGTGACTGGAATTTGGGTTTCTGTTTGATCTCCGACAATAAATCGGACAACTCATACAGACGTGTACTATCCTTGTTTGTCATTTTTGGTAATTTCGCCAATCTGTCCATTATTGACGCTTCCACCATTTCAGGGGATCCATACCTGGTATCTAAACGATCAGTGGGCTTCTCACATGACCTCCTTATACTTTCAGCCTGTTTTGAAGACTCAACCCCCAGCCATTTTACTAGGAGGTTTAACTGTTGTGGGTCAGACACTTTGGCTTCATCAACAACTGACTTGAAGCTATTTTTCCACACAAAGTAGGATTCAGCACGTTCGTTGAAATTAGTAAGACCAGAAAACAGTATTTCCTTATGGAGAAGGAATCTAGTTATATCTGAAGTCTGGTTCACAGTCCTGTCATCCTCCAGGTTTACTGCTTGTGAACTTAATATTGGCATGTCATCTGATAAGTGATGACGTGATGGTTCAAATGCTGGTGCATCTCTGTTAAGCTAAAATGTAACAGACTGAGATCTACGAGGTGGTCCAGCGTAAGCTGGAGTAGATGTTACCTCTGGTGCTCCATATACTACTGT
The DNA here is from genome assembly GCA_002080025.1 of Modiolus philippinarum. Taxonomy (NCBI): domain Eukaryota; kingdom Metazoa; phylum Mollusca; class Bivalvia; order Mytilida; family Modiolidae; genus Modiolus; species Modiolus philippinarum. The sequence goes on along the minus strand of MJUU01054617.1, from coordinate 28,004 downwards.
TGGAGTTGACATAACTTCCGGTGGTCTGGAGGCCCCATATACAACTGTTGGAAATGACGTAACTTCCGGTGGTCTGGAGGCCCCATATACTACTGACGGGATATTTTGTGCCTCCTCATTTGAAACATTGAAGGAGTGTTCTTCAACATATTGTTGAACCCGTTGTAGGGGGTCTGCTTCATCTATGGGCAACTGACTTCGGTGGTCTTCACTATCAACTCATGTTTGACTACTATCGGCATCCAGAATCTTAGTACAGTTTCTGCCATGACAGCTTCTTTTCTTGCCTCTAGCAATGTTTGGTCGGCTTTTAACTCGGCTTTCTTCCGAGCTGCTGTTGCTTCCATCTCAGCCATCTCAGCCTTTCGACGAGCTGTAGTTGCTTCCATTTCGGCCTTTTGACGAGCTGAAGCTGCTTCCATTTCAGCCTTTTGACGAGCTGTAGATTCTTCTAACATGGCTTCCTGCTTTGACAGAGTGGCCTGTTTTTCTGCAAAAGCTAGACTTGCTTTCAGAGCTTCTGCCTTTGCCTTGTGAATTATATTTACTGTTGTGGGACGACGAGCTGCTACTAAGTGCCTTTGATGATTTCTTGGGCGTCAGAGCCCTGATAGCTTCCTGCACAGGGCATCGTCAATGGCACGTTGGCGGATATCTGCTACTGTTGAGCATTCCTCCGTTTCTCGTTTACTATCCTCGCTCCTGATAGTCTTCAGGTAGGCCTTGAAGATACTAACCTGCTATTTGCTTTAGCTATATTTAGTTCTAAGGTTCTTTGATCCCGTAGTTCTGCGATGGGATCTTCAGCTTCCTGAAGCAGGGAGTCGAGCATCGTCCACAAATAATCTATGTCTTGACGATGTTTGTCACATGTCTGTGAATGTTGTTCTTTTCCTTTCTCTGTAAGTGTCCGGACCCTGGTGTCCCGAACTGTTGAAATGGCTTCCTCGGGCATTTCTGTCTGATTAACATTCATTGTGATGAACGTTGTCAAATCCAGTTATAGCTTTGTGGCCTGGAACAGGAACGGTGTTACCGTAGTTTTGTGACTGTGTTGTCTTCTGTCCGGGAATAGGAAGAAACGTTTTCCTGTAACTGTGTTGGCTGCAGCAGGAACGGTACTACCAATTGTCCAAAGGAGGTCTGGAACTCAGGCTGGTTCTAGTGCTTTTACTTTTCGGGAACAGTAAGAAACAAAAGTGTTTTTACTGTACTGAGCCGGACTCAGCGAGTATAACCTAGTTCGTGGGCCCAATTCAAAACATAAACCAAGTGTTGATCTAGTATTTTAATTAGCCGGTGAACAAATTAGTAAAAACACTGTTATTGAACTAGGTATTCCAAGTTCCAAACTAATATCTGGACATTCATAGATCTACGTTCTGACTACGATTGAGAAAGCTGGAATAGGAAACGAAACCAATTATTTAAAATACACACGGTGCGTTCGGAATGTCCTCATGTTTGAAATGACTATACCCTAATTGTGACAATACAAATATTGTATGTTTTTGCCTCTTTTTTCTTCAAATAATGTATGATATGTATTGATTTATAACCAATTTATACTTATATAGTCAAAGCTTTAAATCTGGCACAAACAATTAAAGGATAAAAGCTGAAAATAAACACTGATTGTATTGTTTTTGATCACGGACAAAACAAAATGGTATAATGAACAGATACATCAGGATAAGGAGTAGTATTTGCCAAAAATTCAAGTCGCGGGGCGGTTAAATCTCCCGAGCCTGAAAGGCGAGGGAAATTTAGACCGAAGACTTGTATTTTTGACAAATACCCCGACGTTCATGTTATATCTGTTTATTTACATCGAATGTCTCTATCATTTAAGCGCACAGATGACTCCGAGACAAATACAACGCTGAAGGGGTATTTGCTAAAAAATACAACGGCTATGAACCAATCAGAATTCAGCTTACTTACATAAGGTGTAATTATGCTTATTGTAGGTTCATTTAATTCCTATTGTTGACAGTAATTAGAAAAAAATCCAACGCTGTACTTTTATTTATAAATAAATATTATTTTTACAGAACGGTTACTTTTGTCAACCATAAATGCATGGTTTAAATGAGATTGACTGGTTACTACACACACACGCCTTCTTTGTTGTAATATTCTTCAATCGGGCTTTCGGACGAAGTGATAAAATATGAATTATGTATCTTTCTTTATTATATCATTAGCATATCTAGAACAGAAGCAAATTTTTCACCTGACTTAAACAGTTTATCTTTAAAATATCATTTATACACATGATATTTATTTCAAGAAAAGAACTTAAAAAACTGATACTGATAAGAGAATATTTCTAGTACAATTTTGTTGTTGTCATAAACATCACGTGAATAAAATATAAATAGATGGCAAGTCGGAATCTTTGACATATTTTATCACAGGCAATTTTAAAAGATGTGGATCCGATTTTTCGTCTTGAAGAAAAAATTTTCCATTTCGACAACTAGTGGAGATAAAATAAAAACATATGGAATATAACCCAATTATATGCAAGTTTAAATTATCCAACATAGATTAAAATATAACCAAAAAGAAGAGCTTTATTCTACAGAGGCATTTTAGGGTCGTACAATTTACTTTTTTTACTTTGATATAACAGATTATTAATTTGATATTACACATTATTAATTTGATTAAACAAATTATTTATTCGATATAATAGAATATAAATTTGATATAACTGATTACTAATTTGATATAACAGATTATTATATCAGGTAATGGCGGCCATCTTGGATGGACATCGGGTCCAACGGATATAGTTCTGAAAGGGGACCATCCAATCACCATTCCATTATGTGACATAATGCCACCTTTTTATTTCAACTTTGATTTCGGGATCCTTTGAGGTGTTTTGAATATAAATAAATATAAAAATGTGGCCTAATGGTACATTGGTAATTTCTATATTTACCTGAGGTTTCTTATGGAAAGTCACTGTTTACTCAATTTGACTGCATTGATATTGATTGTTTGTTAATGGCTGATGAGAAGCCCTCTCATTTTCTTAACTTGTGTAGAATATGGCAATATTTTAAACAAGACCATTTCATATCAAACTATTTTATCATACCCCCTCGATCATATATTAATCATTCCTCGAGCCTGGCTCTCGGGGTGATATTACGACCTTGGGCTGAAAAAGGGTGTGATATGCAAAATGCCATGTAATAATCTATAAATATCAAATTAGTTATCTGTTATACCAAACTAATAATTTGTTATTTCAAACTAATAATCTCTTATATCAAATTAATAATCTGTTATATCAAACTAGAAAAAGTACATTGTAATTACCCAAATGGCTTCGGTATGATTCACTTTTTTATTTCAAATGTAATTTTAAAATTGGTAGACACAAATATTTTTTTCAAAAAGAAGATATTTACATGTAGAATTCTTTTAATTTTTAAATACATAACGAAACCCTTCCGTAAGCTTACAATGCCTTGACTTTTTAAAATACATAATGGTTGTTGTCGCCTTTGCATGAAAGCATTGAGAATTTCATAAGTGTGCTGCATTCGTAGGACTTAATCATGTTAATGAAAGGTTGAATATAAGCAAGAAAAACTAAAATGTTGAGATAAAAGTCATAAAAAATTTGGCGAGGAATGTCTATTTCTAAAAATCCAATACATGTAAACTACTAACTCCATGACCACAATCTTGAACGGAGAGAAAATGACAATACTATATTTAGAAAGATGGGTCAAGGGTCGCTCGCCGCTAGACTTCGTCCTACCTTAATGAGCCTAGTCTGTTGACAAAACACTATTGCACTACGGAAGAAAAATCAAACTCAAAACTTACGGAAGGTCAAAATTATCATATATTTCAGTAGACATCGGCAGCATCAGTGAGGGACCAGTATGTTTGTAAAATTTTCAGGTCACTAGAACTAAAAGCTGATTTTACGGATGTAAGCAGAGTATCTTGTTGATATCCCACATTACGTAAAGAATGTAGTTTACGTCCCTTCTTTTCTGGATCTTTAATTTGTTTTTTGCATTTTTTAACAACATTTCCGTAAAAACGAGGATCAATAATGCCCATAGTAATAAGCTGTTTGCCAGTAAAGCCATATTTAGATATTTAAATGTTTATATCTATAGTAAAGTCGTCTTAATATTTCATATATAAATGTGTTTATGGCATTTTTATTGATCAATTAGAAATTTTGTTACGGCCAACGGGAAATAACTCAAATGGTTTCATCAATTTTGCTGTATAAACATTCATTAGCACTGTGCATGATCAAAGTAGTGTTGATCAGACAAACGTCAAAGTTTCAAATGGATAAAATTTTCAATTTTTTACTTTTAAGATAGAGTTACTGATAGATCAAGGTATTTTGGTAAATATTTTAACTCATAAGTACGATAAATCATGAGTTTTTAAGTATTGATAGTCGTTGTTAATCAAATTACTAAACCTGTGAGCAAAATTTCCGTTGTGCTTCGCGGAAATGAATTGATTAGACAAAAACAGCCTTAAACACCCACGAACATTAAGCAGTTATTAAGATATTGTATCCAGATCAACACTATATAGAACTTTCATCTCGAAAGAAGGGCTGTGCGTGCATACTTTTCCATTTTGTCCTTAGAATCAGCTTGATTTGTGAGTCACGAGTTGTTAATATGACTTTAGTTTTGATAATAGGAACATCGCATATAATAAGAAGATTTCAACAATATACACACAATTTTCCGTTTTTACACAACTTTAATCATGGACCAGACGTGAGTCAATTTTCTCAGAATCAGCGGTGGAAGACTTTTCAGAAATGAGCACTGTCAACAATGGGAGATGGCAATCCAGCGACGCGCGCCTTCGCCTTTATTTGTTGAAATTGGGTCCAATGACATTAATTTGAATGTGTCAAATTGTTGATTTTTGGTCCAATGTTAAACGGGTCTTTCGTTCTTTAGTGTCTGTGACTTTGGCAGAATTTTGGCAACAGAAACTCGAAGTCGTTGAAAAATTAAAGATTTATTGAAAGAAAATAAATCACTAAAAAAAACTGTACAATAGCATATATATATATTAGGTATCCACCAATTCAAGGAATCCTCCTCACATAGACATCCGTCTTCATCAAACTTCAGAATCACACCAAATTTTCAATTCTCAGCTCACTCAATATATACATTCAGCTTACATAACCCTTACATAACACCTTACATAACAGTTTTACATAACTCCTTACATAATTCCTTACATAACTATCTTACATAACTTCCAACCCACACAAACTCCACCTCCCAGCTGTCAATCATTCAAAATACAAAAGAAACCCCAAATTAACATTTGACAAATATGCCCCACCTCAAGAAAATGCTAAGTGTTTTCAATAAAATGAAAATGTTAATTGTCCAAATGGCATATACAGTCTATTTACAAAAGTTCATAATAAAAGTTAACTCACAAGTCTGCTCATACAGTCAGCTCCAATGTTCTGTGACCCTTTGATGGCTTGAATCTTGTAACGGTAACTTTGAAGAAATAGTGCCCATCTCATCACTCTCGGACTTTCAATTTTACACTTGTGTATATACGATAACGGTTGGTGATCAGTTTGTAACACAAATTCTTGTCCATAAAGATATCTCCTGAATTTCTTCACCACAAATACTAAAGCCAGACATTCACGTTCTATCACTGAATACTTCATTTCACGACTTAACAGTTTTCTGCTCACATACATAATCGGATAAAGTCTCTCATCATATTCCTGAAATAATACACCATCGATTCCCACGTTTGACGCATCAGCCTGCACAATAAAAGTCTTGTTAAAGTCTGGTAATTTTAATATCGGCGCTTTACTCATCACATCCTTCAGTTTCTGGAAAGCCTGTTCTTGCGTTTCTTCCCAATTCACCTTGTTCGGTTGGCCTTTCTTCGTCAAATCTGATAACGGAGCTGTGATGTCTGCATAACTGGATATAAACTTACGATAATAACCAGTAAATCCTAACAGGGACCTCACTTGCCTCTTCGTTGTTGGTACTGGAGCTTCCATTATCCTCTCCACTTTCCCACTCTCCATGCGCATTTCACCATAACCAACTTCATGCCCAACAAATCCCAAACTTCCATAACCAATGAAACACTTCACTGGTCTGATGGTCAATCCTGCCATCTTTATTTTCTGCTATAGTTCTTCTAACACCACCAAGTGTCTCTGCCATTCTTCTGTATGCGTCAACAAGTCATCTACGTAGTTGTCAGTATCTTCCATACCATCAAGCATCTTCCTCATCATTCTGTTGAAGGATGCCCCACTATTGACCAAACCAAATGGCATCTTCTTATACTGATAACAGCCATCTTCTACCACAAATGCAGTTTTCTCTTTTGACGATTCGTCCATTGGTATTTGCCAATAACCCTTGGATAGATCAATTTTGGAGAAGTGTCTGTCTCTATTCAGCTTCACCATTATATCATCTGGATTACCCATAGGTTCTACATCAAACTTGGCAACTCGATTCAGCATCCGATAGTCAAGACAAAATCTGTAAGCAGTTGTTGACCCAGCCTTCTTTACCAATACAACTGGAGAGCAATAACTTGATTGCGATCTTTCAATCACACCCATTCTCAGCATTTCTGCAACTTCTTCTCTAATGTGCTGTCTCACTGCATATGGAGCAGGATATGGCTTCTGTCTTACAGGATCATCCGTAGTAGTCTCGATCTTGTGTTCCACAAGATTAGTAGTACCAGGCTTCTCTGTGAATATTTCAGAGTACTTTCGTAGTACTTTCTTGACCTCATCTTTCTGGCGTTGTGTCAAGTCTGGACAGATATGTACATCTTCAACTGTTTCCTTTGACATAGGAACACATTGTAGCAAATCGTCATGGTCTTCTGTCATCAGTACATCATCTCTTGCCTCATCCTCAATTACCGATACGCTCGACGCTGTTATTTCACTTCCCTCTCCATATACTTCTTCAAAAGGTTGGCATGGAATACCTTTTCTTTTCCTTTGACTTTAACTTTATAGTCCATCTTGTTGACGACTTCTGTTACGGGAAAGGGACCTCTCCACTGTAGAATCAACTTGTTGTGATCTGTGGGTAGCAATATCAACACCTTTTCTCCCACATCAAATGATCGCCTTTTTGCCTTCCTGTCATAGTAATGTCTGTACTTTTCTTTAGACGACTGTAAACTCTCCTTGGCTAGTTGAAAAGTCTCTTCTAACCTGTTTCTAAGGTCGAATACATACTGATATGTATTGCGAACCTCATTATCCACTTCACCAGTCCATATTTCTTTCAATAATTCCATAGGACCTCTCACTTTTCTCCCATATAACAGCTCAAATGGGGAAAACCCTGTGCTGGCCTGCGGAACATCTCGATAGGCAAATAATACTGCTGGTAAATATCGATCCCAATCAGCAGGTCTTTCTCTACACATCTTCTTCACCATGCTCTTTAATACTCCATTCAGCCTTTCACATAACCCATTACACATTGGGTTGTATGGCGTAGTAAAGAGCTGCTTAATGCTCACCAGCCGGCATACTTCCTTCATTAAGTCAGACACAAACTGACTTCCTCTGTCACTCAAGACTTTTTTTAGAAATCCCACTCTACAAAAAATTTCCAGCAAAGCCTCTGCTACTCTCTCCGTCTCTATTCTTGGCAACGCAATGGCTTCAGGATAGCGTGTAGCGTAATCCACCAGCGTCAATATATAGCGATTCCCTCTCTCAGATACTGGAGCTAATGGGCCTGTCAAGTCAATAGCTACTCTCTTGAATGGTTCATCCATGAGCGGCATATCTCCCAGTGGTACTTTTGTCACCTTGCCTTTTGGTATTGTCTTCTGACAAACATCACAAGATTGACAAAATCTGCTTACATCTCCCGATATATCAGGCCAGTGAAAACTCGTCGTTATTCTGTCCAACGTCTTCTTCACACCAAGATGACCACCAATAATTGTCTCATGCGCCACCGCTATCACCTGTGCTCTGTACTTTGTAGGAACCATTACTTGTTTCATCCCATCAGTTGTATCACCACTTTTCTCACAATAAATTCTGTATAGGATAGCCTTCCTTACTTCAAATCTGTACCTGTTGTTACTTTGCTTTATCCCAGTACGATGTTAATGATACATCTTCCCGCTGTGCCCTTTTCAGGTCTTCACAACTAACACCATCTATGATTGTCTTCGGAACTTGTAGTGGCTGCATATCTTTCTCGGCCTTTTTCTTCTGTGATCTGGTTGTCACTGCCAGTACCTCTTCAGGTACCAACTTCCTTCCCTCTTCACCATTGACCATGTCGGTTATCTTCTCCTTACCGGCACCATCTAATGAAACAACAATCTTTTCGTCTGCACCAACCATATTGTCTGTACTCTTTTTGTTACTTTCATCATCTTCTCTATTTCTGCCAGATACATTACCAATAATCAAGTCATACAATGGCTCTTTCATGCACATAGCTTCTAGCTCTCCAGTATAAAATGGCGTGTGACAAAAGTAACATTCCTTCTTCTCTGTCCGAATATACGGTTTTCCAGCCGTTTCTTTTCCCGCATCGTTTTTCCCATAACCTTGTCCACCAACTACCTCTCTTCTGTTTCTAGATGTTAAACTTCCACCATGGGCCTCTATATACTGTTCAGCTATTCTCACTGTTTCTTCGACGTTCTTAGGAACTCTTTCTCTGAGGAATACTGCCATTTCTGGATAACATGTCGATATTAACTGTTCCCGTATCAACAAGTCTTGCAAACTTGCAAAATCTTGTTCGCATTGAGCCATCTCTGTCCATCTGTTAAAATATCTTCGCAATCTGGCTACAAATTGATATGCAGTTTCACCTATTTCTGGTCTACCATACCTAAACTTCTTTCGGAACCCCTCTTCTGTTAACATATACCTCTTCAACAGAGCAACTTTCAGCTTCTTATAGTCATTACCATCATCTGGTGGCATGCTGGTATATACTTCTAAGCCTTTACCAGTAAGTAAAGGACTCAGATATACCGCCAATTCCGTCTCTTTCCATTTCTGTCCTTTTGCATATCTCTCGTATCTTTCTAAATACTCCTCAAGCTCCTCAAACTCCGGCAACTTTGGTCTGGATGATGGACCACCACTAAAACTTCTTTCTTCTGCACCAGTCTTCGACATTTCTTTCTTTGCCTCCATCATCTGTAATTCCAAGGCTAACTGTTTTTCACGTTGTCCACGTTGTCCAGTTTCAATCAACATCCGTTCTTTCTCCATCTGTATCTTTTCCTTTTCTATTTCCATCTTTTCTCTCTCCCATTGTCTTTGCTTCTGCTTTTCGTCTGCTTCTATCTGTAATTTCTGTAACTGTAATTCTCTGTCTGCTTTCTTTTCTTGTTCTTCACGTCTTTCCTTCTTTTCTGATCGTCTTTCTTGTCTTTTATCCCTCTCGATGTTCTGCTGTTCTGTGACAAAATCTTTTAAGTCTGTACCATCTAACCCCATCTTCTTTCCAACTTCCAACAATGCTGCCAAATCCATGACGCTTTGTCTTCTCTGTTTTTCAATTTAAAATTCTGCACTGTTACGTTGAATTTATCTCGGAACGAGCCCCCAATTTGTCAAATTGTTGATTTTTGGTCCAATGTTAAACGGGTCTTTCGTTCTTTAGTGTCTGTGACTTTGGCAGAATTTTGGCAACAGAAACTCGAAGTCGTTGAAAAATTAAAGATTTATTGAAAAAAAAATAAATCACTAAAAAAAACTGTACAATAGCATATATATATATATTAGGTATCCACCAATTCAAGGAATCCTCCTCACATAGACATCCGTCTTCATCAAACTTCAGAATCACACAAAATTTTCAATTCTCAGCTCACTCAATATATACATTCAGCTTACATAATCCTTACATAACACCTTACATAACAGTTTTACATAACTCCTTACATAATTCCTTACATAACTATCTTACATAACTTCCAACCCACACAAACTCCACCTCCCAGCTGTCAATCATTCAAAATACAAAAGAAACCCCAAATTAAATTTGACAGAATGATGCAGATATAAATACTGTTCATCAAGTTATTTTTCGTTTCGTGTCTTTCTTAGGTATGTGGCAGCAAAGATATGACATTAGACACATTACTGTATTTCTATGCATAATGGATGGGTTACGCAAAATTTGAACAACTTATCGAGAGACGGAATTCACTTCATACAGAGTGCATTTTGTTTTGAGAATGCGCATTCCATTCTCAAACGGAGTTTTTTTCGATATTTCACTAAAATTTTAGCGAGGAGAATGACGTAAAACTGCAGTGACTGTCCAGTTTTGGAAAATTCGGACGTAAGATGATGCTACGGATAGCATGAAGAGTTACCGCTGAAGATGTTTTTAATTCGTCTAAAATTGTGTCCCGAGTTCACTTTTTAAGAATGCTAAAATTTTAGTCCCCGAGAAGTAATGTAAAATGTCAGAAAATCTTCGATTGAAATGCACATTCTCGGAACAAAAATGTACAATGTTGACTTTTCAGGGTTCTGATAAAATTGAATCTTAATTGATTTTGCGGTTGGTTTTGAGGAATGTAAAGTAACAGCTTGCAAACGTTTGACCTTTACACCGTGTGTGGAAGTTTTTAAAACAAATATTTGTCATAATATTGTTGGATATTAGAAAAGGGGAGGGTATGATTCAATTGTTTTCCGTTAATTTTATTGTAAAGGTTTTCTTTGCTTTTGATTTTATCGATTTATTAATTAATTCATTTATTTTGTTAACGTGTCTTTGGGCAAGAAAGCTTTCAAATTGATGTATAAAGGATTTTTTTTATCAGGAGAAGGTACTGATTTTGATCTTTATAGACCCTTTGGTCAGAGCCAGTGGTACAAAGCGCAAAATTTGCGCACAAAATGAAAGAAAGTTGAATGCGCTTTCAAATGAGCAAACTTTGAAGTCAATTCGTTGGGAAATAAAGAAAGTATAAACGCTTGAAGTTCAGAAATTTATTTTGTGAAGGTCCCTTTGATTGGTCTGATAAGATTGATTTTAAATGTTTTGTGCAATTCAAAGTGACAGCTTGGATACATTTGACCTTTACACAGTGTGTGAAAATTTTTAAAACAAATATTTGTCAAAATATTGTTGGATGATAGAAAATGGGGAGGGTATGATTCGATTTTTTTCCTTTAATTTTATGGTAAAGTTTTTATTTGCTTTTGGGTTTATTGATTAATTAATTTATTTAATTAATTTATTGGCCACTGGTTTCGCGTCTTTGGGGAAGGAAGCGTTCGAATAGATATCAAAACGAAACTTTTTATCACCAGAAAGTACTGATATTGATCTTTACGGACTCTTTAGTCTGAGCGGGTAAGCTCTCAGAGCCGTTGACATAAAGCGCAAAATTTACACACAAAATGAAAGAAAATTGAATGCGCTTTCGAATGTTCCAATTTTGAAGTAATTCGTTGCGAAATAAAGAAGTTATAAACGCTTGAAGTTCAGCAATTTTATTTGGTGAAGATAACCAGAGTGCATTTTGTTTTGAGAATGTGCATTCCATTCTCAAACGGAGTTTTTTCGATATTTCACTAAAATTTCAGGAATGAAAATGACGTAAAACGGCAGTGACTGTCCAATTTTTGGAAAATTCGGACGTAAGATGATGCTTCGAAAAGCATGAAGAGTTACTGCACTAGATGTTTTTAATTCGTATTAATTTGTGTCAAGAGTTCACCTTTTAAGAATTGCTAAAATTTAAGTCCCTGCGAAGTGATGTAAAGTGTCGGAAAATCTTCGATTGAGAATAGAATGCACTTTCTCATAACAAAATGCACAATGTTAACTTTTGAGGGTATTGATTATAAATGTATTTTTCGGTCCTTTGAGTGTGCAATTTAAAGTGACAGCTTGCAAACCTTTGACCTTTACACAGTGTGTGGGAGTTTTTTAAAACCAGTATTTGTCAAAATATTGTTGGATAATAGAAGAGGGGGAGGGTATGACTCAATTGTTTTTCTTTAATTAAACGGTAAAGGTTTTCTATGCTTTTGGGTTTATTGATTAATTAATTTATTTATTTTGTCGGTAGGTTGTCACGTGTCTTCGGGCAAGGAAGCGTTCAAATTGATATAAAAAAACTTTAATCACCAGAAGGTATTGATTTTGATCTTTACGGACCGTTTGGTAGTCGCTCAGAGCCGATGGTATAAATCGCAAAATTTGCACACAGAATGAAAGAAAATTGAATGCGCTTTCAAATGAGGCAGTTTAGAAGTGAATTTGTGTGTTGCGAAATAAAGAAGTTATAAACGTTTAAAGTTCAGTAATTTTATTGGTGAAGATAAACAGAGAGCATTTGGTTTTGAAACTGTGCATTCCATTCTCAAACGGGGTTTTCCCGATATTTCACTAAAATTTTAGCGAGAAGAATGACGTAAAACTGCAGTGACTGTCCAATTTTGGAAACTCGGACGTAAGATGATGCTACGGATAGCATGACGAGTTACTGCTCAAGATGTTTTTAATTCGCCTTAAATTGTGTCCTGAGTTCACCTTTTAAGAATTGCTAAAATTTAAGTCCCTGTGAAGTGATGTAAAATGTCGGAAAATTATCGAATGAGAATAGATTGCACTTTCTCAGAACAAAATGCACAATGTTTTTAATAACTGGGGAAATAACATCTACTACAGAAACATTCGCGGAGCTCTGATAACTTCATTACGCCATCAATAGAAGATATGACCTTCGTAAATTTCATACATCATTACATATGATGGCTTTGTATATGTTTCTATTCCATAATGTCATATTACATGCTATAAGGTACATTTATAACTTAATTTCAGTATTTCAAATAGTGGGTTGTTTTTTTTAATTTACAAGTGAAATGCAAAGAATTCTATGGATGCAAATGTTATATTATGATAATTATATTAATGTTTAAGTAGATTACTTTATACCAACCAGTTCTCATAGCGACATTTAATCTAAGGGTAACCGATCGAATATGAAATTGAATTTGAGTAGGTTATACTGGCATAAAATACAGATTAAAGGGAAAGTTCAGTCAAAAATCAAAAATAGATATTATGTTATTTTCATATGAAACATCCATGATATCTCCACAAAAAAATTAAAACTTTATCTATAAAGTCAAAAAAAGAACTTAAAATGTCAAGAAATTACTACTTGGGGTCCGCCATGTTTACATGGGTGGCGACACTATCGATACTACAACATCTTATTACCGTTGTACATGTATACTGCGGAAACGTGACACGTACAATTATTATGAAGTTGACACTGTCTTACCAGGCGGTATTCATAAAGTATATTTCGAATTACAGTTTCGTTGCACTGGCCAGGTTTTCTGATTTTTCAAAAAAAATCACTAAACATGTATGATAATTTAAAATCAACGAAATATTTTGCTTATTTTTAAGCATCTGAATAGGTGATCGTTTTATTAATTTTCGTTTTCATATTAATAATTAAGGACATAGAAATTATGAGAATTATCTCTTGATAAAATATCTGCTTCTGTAGTTTGTTTTTCATCTTCTAATCTAGGATTCAACAGAATTATTTACTAAACGAAATAATCCATGTAATTGCTAAAAAGAAGAAATAAATCCTGCAAGAAGAATAATATCTATTGTACTTCTAAACCATCTCCGTTACCATAATTTCCGCGTGACATTCATCAGTTTTTTTTTACATTTTTTTTAATTTGGATGCAACAATCGAATGGTCCAGAAAGGGGGAAGTTCCAGGTTTCCATACAATTTCCTCACTTTTTGCTTAAGTTACCCATTATCTTTTTCGAAAAAGACGATTTTTCAGCCGGATATCAGCACTGTGTGGGAGAAATCTGTTATTTTGCCGAGGAATCATATATTGATATCGAAAACTCACAAAAAAGAAAGATTTAAACTGTCACATTCTTCCAAGTCCATACGTAATTCAAAGACTTTATCGGCTATAATATTGTCTCGTGCAGTCTTTTTTCGCGTATGATTTTAATTTTTTTCTGATAACCTGCAGAAAGTGATTGTATATTGTAACAATGTTGTCTCAATATACGCACGTGTCACTCTCTCTAGCGCAGAGCTATCGCTTACACATTACACAAAAAAGTCTTGCGCAATAACAGATAAACACATAATATGAAGTAACAGCTTCTGGGGATCAAATGAGCCTAAAAAATAAAATTACAAAAATTCCAAACATGACGTTTTTATTGGGGTACACCAGGGTACACTTACAAATCAAATTCAACATTTCATCTCTAGGAACTATACAGAATAAAGAGGATATGAAAGAAACTATGCAAGGAACAAACAGACACATTTTGTTCTATCAAACAAGGGATTTATCTTACTTTCTTGGATCTTCTACTGTCCATTGAAGTTAAAATTTCATATACATTTAACTAGTCCCCGATTAAAGTTGTGTATTCGGGCAGAGACATATAATTACATGTCTCTGATTCGGGATAATAAATTGACTTTTGACCCCATTTCTGCAAAAATCATGTTAATGACTTCGTGTCAATCTTATCAAAAGCAGAGACATGTGAAATTTTATATGTCTCTGTCAGAAGTCGGGAACTTGTTTGGGCTATTCCAAGTTTATATCTTCCATATTCTTATGTTGGTGATACACTAACATAGGGTACTTTGATTCCGGCTAAAATATTCAAGGGTAGTTAATGTATTCCGACAAGTTTGCTTATAGCGATATAAAAACTCTGAGGGTCAAAACTGCTACACTTGCCATATATAGGTTTGAAAATGGATTATTGAGAAATGCTTAGTATATTCTTGATGCATGTTGTGAAAGCGGTAATAAGAGAAAATGATATACCACTACATATCTTGTAATACCCATGGATGTCGGATATCAAGCATATAGTCGAGACACGAGCGCAAAGGTTTTATCACAAAAGCTGATATTTACTTGAAACTGTAGTTGTGTTCAGAAATAGGCAAACGTTCGCATTTATTTTCTGTGGAATACATATATTCAGTATATATGAAAAAGTGTTATAGAGCGCTTGTTTAATACATATTAGTTTTGTTTTACTTTAGAAGAAAAAAAAAAACACCTTTTTAGACTATTATACAAACAAAACACTTGTTTTCATGATAATAATACCTTTTGCATTCTCAAAGATGTAAATATCTTAAAGTCACGTGAGTGTGGACTGTGGTAGATTAGTTCGATTACCTGTAATAAGTGCACAGGCGTGTGCCACACCTTGCACAGATGAAGTAAAGTTTTGGTGGCAATAGATAAACTACAATAAACATCGTTACCAAGTGACCAAGGATTATGAACGTACTGTACAAAATTTCAGTAACGCAAAAAAAAAAAAAAAAAAAAAGAACACGTGAGAAATGATTTTTTTCTTTTTTTTTTTGGAATTAACATTTTCTTAATTATGATTATTTACCTCTGATCTATTGAAGATTTCTTTTTCTATTATTTCTTTACTTAATATTTTGGAAAGCCCCTTTTCTAAGAAAAAAGGATTTTTTGCCTTCTGATACATGTTTTGATTGCGTGCATAGCAGTTGCTTGAAATAAGAGAAAGGTGCATTTCTATAAGTGCAAGATTTAAGAAATACATGAATACGAAGCCAAGCACGTGTATTTAGTAAATGATGTCTAATCAGAATACGTGTTGAGTCCCCGGGGGATATGAAGAAGTTCCGTTTTTCGTAAGAACCACTACGCATAATCCTGACCACGCACATCAGCATAATTAAAAACTCATGATCAGTTTTAAAAACCTCGCTGACTAGTTGAAAGTATACTTTATATATAAAAACAAGATCTTCAAATTTTTAACTATCTTACACAACATTGAGACCTCTCTTTTTTTTTGGCGAATTGAAGCCTTTTGTGTAAAGCAAAGTCGTTCTGTACATATTTAGCCATTTAGTATTTTTTGAAGTCAGGAATATTTTGATCATATTCACTGGTTTGAATCGGTCAAAAGTAAAAAAATGAAACGTATCGTCAGAGATTTATTGTAAGTTCAAAGTTGTAATGTTGTTGTAATAAATAGACTAGCTTTGTACACTCTCGGACACCTATACATGGAGATTATTATTATAATTTCTTGTTGATTGTTGTGAACATATAATTCCATCCTAAAATTTGGTCCCATAACACACTCATTTTGTAATGTAGTTCGTATTTGACCAACTATGTAGCCGAAAGGCGGATTTCAGAGGGGGCGGTGGGAGCGATGCCCCTCTTTTCACCACAAAAAAAAAATTGTTTTAGGAAGTCTGTATTTACTTACCGTATGTAATTTTAGCACATCGTCACGAATTGTACTTGAGAATGAAATGTTTATTGACGTTTAATGAAAAAAATGTGCAAGAATGTTTTAATATAAATTTTCAGGATTTACGCCCCTTCATAAAATCCTGGATCTGCCGTTGGTAGTATAAATGTTCTGAACATACTGAAGAAAGTTTGCAGATTTTTATTGACAGGCAAAAACCCTTCTAAACTAATGCCAAATTCGCAGTCTGGAGATCTTAATTTTGAAAGTTACAATTATATCTGGATAAACATCACTTTTGGGAATGAAAAACGCAAATGCATCAAAAACATTGTTCTGTCTGTGGAATAAATAATTATTGACTTGTTTACCTTATATATTCATACACAATACAAATAAGTTCTGTTGCGTGTGCGATGATAACCTAGACACAATTTCACCTGTGTCACAGGGCCACCTGGGGTTTTAATTGGTGACAATAAACAATTACAATTAACAAGGTCACATGTTCTGGAGGATTGCGTTTTGTGTACAAAGAAGTGTACATGCACAATTTCTTAACCGTGAAAAATATCCACACGTGTGCACATTCGTTTTTAAAAGGAGTAAAATCAACGTAAGCACGAAATTTACGGTCTTTCGAAAAAAGGTTAGTCTTAAAATTTTTTTTTTATTTATAACTGTTGGAAACTCAAACTTCGGACAATTAATAGTTTTTTTCCTAACCGCATTTCACGTTTCGATCGACGTAACTTGATAACGTGCATTGTAGCTTATTTCTTCTATATGGTATTTGGATATAGAGTATTGATCAATCAAATCGAAATATATAAGGTACCGGGAGCTTTATATAAGGTACCGGAAAAGGTCAATATGGCAGCCCCCTGCTTGCTTAAATTTTGATTCAAAAACACAAATTATAGAATACCCACTTAAGATCTGGCAACGGGTCATGGCAATAACGTTTTAAGATACATGTCTGAATAACATATCAAATTTAATTTTTTAATGAACTTTCTCTTTAATACATGGGCATTTCCATATTGGCCTGGTTGTTATCCCGAGACACCCATATTGGCCCGAGACGAAGTCCAGGGACAATATAGGTCGAGGGATGATAGTCAGGTCAATTTGGAAATGCACATGTATTAAACTTTTTATTACATATTTCCAATGTTTAGAAATGCCAGGCTGGTATGGAGCGGAAGTCGTTTATTTGTCTAGGCCAATATGGAGCGGAAGTCGTTTATTTGTCCAGACCAATATGGAGCGGAAGTTGTTTATTTTGTTTGAGATGCACGAGTAACATAAAATAACCTATTTTTTTCCTGTGTGTGAAAATATGGACAGTTTACTTCCGGTCATATTGATCATGCACAAACGCTTCTATGTCTACTAAGTATGTAATAATTTATATTAATTAATAAAGAGCATATTTAAGTAATTCATATCTCAGTTTTGGCATAGTTTATGTTAATATACATTTCTTTTGGGCATAATTTATGTCTTACTCACACCTTACTTTCGGCATAGTTTGTGCTTTTCAAATGCATTTCTTTTGGGCATAGTTTATGCTTGTTCACATGTCATTTTGGCATAGTTTATGCCAAATTAGCTGGCTTTGTATGTAATTGTGTTATTAAATAAAATAAAACATTGACGTTACTGGTGACATATTTTATGTCACTGATATTTAATTGTAAGTCCTGTTTTTC
Source organism: Modiolus philippinarum (assembly GCA_002080025.1). Classification (NCBI taxonomy): domain Eukaryota; kingdom Metazoa; phylum Mollusca; class Bivalvia; order Mytilida; family Modiolidae; genus Modiolus; species Modiolus philippinarum. Next base: position 9,950 of record MJUU01054617.1, on the reverse strand, counting down.
CGGGTAAATGTCCAACCCCACGGGTCCTCCTCCTAGGAAGTCTAGAAGGATTCAGTCCAATAGATCGGTCATATCTGATACTTTTTTGTACACCTACAAGTGGGCAAACTACTGAAACAAATATTTCAGATGAAAGTCAAGGGAGAAATGATCTATTCCTAGATCAAATTGACAAAAAAAAAATCCGGAATCCATCAAGGCAGCCATTCCTCAAATACTGAATCAGTTTGGCGTAAAATTCAAGCACATAATCCTGACCTAAATGGATCAAGATCAAAAACTTGTAATACAACACAAATTAATATGGATGATCCTCCCACAAATGCTTTGTCGCAAAAAGAACCTGAGAGTAACATTCTGTCTAGTGGTCATTTGTTGATGCCACCCATTCAATATCAACAGTCACCAATATTTGGGCAATTGCAAATTCAGTTAGCAAGTGTTCCCCATTGCCAGCAGTAAATGAAATGCACACTACCATTCAGCATATACCTGTACATACTAGTTTACAGCCACAACCAAGGACAAATCTTAATGCTTTAAATACTGACTTTTAACCACTGGTAAACCTAATTACAATAATTTAGAAAGTACTAGTATATTTATATCAAAACCTTTGTCCTTGGGCATTGACCCCAAAATCACAAATAAGATATGGGCACATGTATATGTTGTCTTCGGTTTTTAGTTTCTCAGATTCTGAAACGAAAGATTCAACTTAGTCACCACAGTACAAGGAATAGGGTATGAATTAATTCGTAAAGGTCTGCGGGACCTAGTGTCTTGCCTGCTCGCTTCACTGTCATTATGATTTGGCCTTTATTAAGATGTGGTTGCTAAGTTGAATTCAAAGTAATAACTGGTCTTTGAGAGTATCAGGAAATATACTTAAATTGAAAAAAAGAAAAAAAATAATAAAATCTTATCCTTGAAAATATTTGCTATGACCAAAAAAAAAATCCAAAAAGTATGGTTGATGATATTGGGATTCCCTAAAATTGCTTGCTTTGAGAGTTTCGGGAAATTTATCAAAATTAGAATCAACATTTTTGAAATCTTTCCATTGAAAATATCTGTTTTTACTAAAATGCATCCAAAAGCAAGGTTGCTAACAAGAATTTCCAAAAATTGCTTGTCTTTGAAAGTTTCAGGAAATTTACCAAAGTTGGAACCACATTTTTTGAATCTTAGTTTTCAGAATTATGTTCCATATGCAAAATAACTAGAATATTTGACCCTATGCAAAAATTTTAAAACTTGTTAATCTTGGACATTATCAGGAAATTTTCAACAGTTGTTCCAAAAGCTTATTGTCCATCTATAGAATATATGCTACAATTCTACATCAAATCCCAGTTTTGTGTGATAAAAGGGCCTAGAGTGAAAATTTAGCCAAATGAATTGATGCGGAAAATATACATTGTAGGTCAAGTTGAAATAATTATTTTATGGATGTAGGTTACAACTAAAGATGTAACCACTAACCAACCATCATCTGTCTATGTCATGTAGGTGCTGAGATATGGTGCAAACCAAAAAAAAAATTAAATTAAATAAAATAAAATAAATAAAAAAAAACTAAGTACTACTAGTGCAAAATATGGAAAAATTGGTATTATTTTGTTTTCAAAAAATAACTTGGGATTTTATTATGAAGTTGTACTGACTATTGTGTCAAAATTTCATTGATGTTGAGTCAGATTTCAGAAAGTTGTTGAAGTTAAAAAAAAGTTTAACATTTTGGTTAACCAAATGCCGACGACGGACTCTATGGTCGCTATGTCTCGCCTTCGCGACATTCGTCGAAGGCGAGAAAAAAATTGCTGTACCAGAATTTAAGTTTAAGGATATTGCTCATGTGTTGTCTGCTTTTCAGGAATTTGTAAGCATTTAATGCGAAAAAGTTCCAGGTGAAACGGGTCAGCCAATGAAGTAAGCTAACACCATACAACAAATTGCAAGGCAATCAACAGAAAACGAAGCATTTAACTATGATAAAGATGACAAACACATCATACACTATTACCTTGGGACCATTTGCACCCAGAACTTCATAGCAATGCTTTGGCTGAAGGGTTACAAGCTCAAGCTCAACATGTGAACAATCCTTACCCTCCATCAAATATATTTGGTAGTGCACCACAAAAACCCTCAAATCAGCTTTTTCATTTCAAAACCCAACAAAAGCCTGAATCACCAAAAGCATTTAGCAACTTGTACATGTTGTACAACAATAAAGATGGGGTTTGCCCAAGAGGACATGTACAACAATGTCCTTTCCCTCACATATGCCAATCTGTTGAGCAGTCAACCACACAAAAAGTACATGTAGGTAAAAAAAAAGTCCCAGCCACTGCCACTCAACCATAACAAAAACCTGCATTTCAAAACAATAAATCCAATTATAAATAACAACATGTTAATTAAATAGTAACTCCTATAAAGCTTGGGTCTCTAATTAAGTGGCTTCAATGATACACATGGAATGGGCAAACATTTTTAATTAATGGTTTTACTTCTGGATTTAGAAATCCATTAAGGGGAAAAAGATAATTTAGAAATTCAAAAAACTTTGTTTCTGCATTATCAAACATTCTAGTTTTGAGAGAAAAGATTAAAAACAGCTGAGAGCTCAAAAGGTGGCTGGACCATTTTCTACACCCCCTTTTAAGAATTTACAAGTTACCTCCTTACGTTTAGTACCGAAAAAAATCTTCCCCATGTACTCACAGGGTTATCCATCACTTATCCTATCCGGAGGCGCTTTTATCAATGATGGCATATCACCAGATTGTTGTACTGTTTCTTATCAAACATTATTTCATATCGGTGAAAATTGACTTCGTGTTATTGGTTGAATCCTTTTCCATTTTAAAATGTCAAGCGGCTATTACCATGTGACAGTGCCCGGCATTACCACACGGTATTGCTTTATTGTGATTTTAATATTACATCTCTAGGTTCAAAACTAATATGATGCATAATTAATATTGTGTCAGTGGCTTGTACAACTCAAGCGATTAAAGTGTAATTCTCTTTCGAGTTTTAACAATAAATATTGAAATGCGATGTAGGTATAACATTCATCAGACAACAAAACGATATGAAAATTAACATGTCACTCTAATGTTTATATATAGATGGCAGAATGCGAAAAAGGCTATGGTTTGCTCAATGAAATAAAGGCGATAGTTAATGAAAAAGTGGCCATTATCGTGAAATTTAGACTGCACTTGGAACAGTGGTATTGACTTCGATGCAGATAATGACCTCAGCGTCTCAGTCAATATAACTCTCCCGTAGGCAGTCTTTATTTTTTTTAAGCAAATGTTCCCACATATGGATCAAGATCCCACACATGCCAGTACAGACATGCAGGTTCTCTGAAAAATCTTGCTTCTTATTTATTAGTTATTAACAGAGTCGTTGTCCCATAGTAGACTATAGTACAATAGAGTTTATGATTGATATAAAAAAAAATCACCAGAAATATACTTCCCGTAACACCTTGTTTACCTGCAACTTTGGAAATGTTATCCCTTTAATTTTTCAATGGTTTCAAGATCATTTAGCACCATCTACTAATGATAAAAGTTATGTATTCATTAGCTTTCCACGCATTTTTGCGGCTAGTTGAAGTCACAGGAGATGTGCCTCCTTCTGGCAATGATCTATGTAGGCAAAATGTAACTTATTTTTGACACTAAAGGAGAACTGGATTCTGATACAATAAAAATGAACCAATCTAAAAATTGCAAAGGAAAGCATATACCTTTCCTTGTTGTCCAAAAAGTACATACGATATTACCATGTGTCCAGTTAGGGCACTTGTTCAGTATTTACAGGTTCGAAACCATACTAATTCATTTTCTCCACTTTTTTCCAACATGGATGGAACTAGTATATCACAAAAAAAATTTCACCCAACAGTTACAGCTGTCTCTAAACTGGGTAGGGCTAAACATTAACCAATTTAAGGGACATAGTTTTAGAATAGGCTTGCAACCACAGCAGCAATGATGAACATCTTTGAGGACAAAAAAAAGCAAATTGGCAGTTAGCATTCTATTTATATAATAATGTTGTGTTTTACATTGACTATGCGAAAATAGTAGCCAGGGTGATGGACAATAGTGCACGACCCGAAGAGGAGTGCACTATTGTCCATCACCCTGGCTACTATTTTCCATAGTCAATGTAAAACACAACATTAATATTATTATTATACCGACTGTTGACTATATTTTGAACCACTGAATTTGAAAATTTTTCTTTGGCTTGTTTGCTATCCTGTCAATTTTTAACTGTATCTGTGGTAACTGATTCCGATGTCAATTTCCATGTGTAAATGTGTAAATGATCCCAATACATATTACACCATTACATCAACACATGAAGGAAACCTATTTTAGCCATGAAATAATATATTTCAAGAGACCAAAACGAAGTAATTTTATTGAAAACTATTTAACCCATAATGGTTGCAGCAAATACTTTTAAACAACACATTTAAACAATGATAACAAATATGAACAAAAATTAAAAAAAGCAAGACAGTATTACATTTTGTTGTTCGATACTAAAACAGTATAAGGGTCGTCTTTCCTCAGTTCTAATGACTTTTGTAAGATACCACTGTCAACTGTTTTGGGAGAATGAATTACATGTGTGTACACACGAAGCTTAGTTTTTTTCATTTCTTCTTCTTTCCAATAAAATCTGTCAAAATACCCCCAACCAAAATACCCCCCCCCCAAAAAAAAAATACAAATTAAAAATTTTAGCGCTGTAGCAGACGACACTCTTAGCAATTGCACAGTAAGTACCACCAACTTGTCGGTCAGATCAAAACTCCGCCTCCCGCACGTGATGATTGATGATGATTGACGTAGAAATCAATAGTCTTCACAACAGCAGAGCTTACTATTGCAATAGTGCAGTCAACGCTATTTCTTTCGAAAACTACGCGAAAATAAAACTGTTTTACTATAAAAGAACTTTCTTACAGGAGGTATAATAATGCATTTTATAAGTACATTCGTGTTCATGTCCTTCATATCTTCACCTATTAAAACCAACACATTTGACACATTTCAGACATACAGTTCAAGAGTCTCAGTTATTTGCTCACAAATTAAAGTGACAATCAAATAACGGTATATTTTATTATTTTTACATGGGACAGTTTTTGTTTTGATAGATGTTAATAAATTGTGCCATTATTACGTAAACATGAGGTCAAGGGTCTATGTTTTACTTGTGTTTTGTATATGTGTGCCATTTGTACTTCTTAATATGAGAACAGGGTACTCTATTTTTTGGTAGAAGTGTGCCTTTTTGAGTCATTTCTTAACATGAGGACAAGGGCCTCTGTAAAAATGTTTTGTACATGTAGTATGTTCTGGTTAAACAGGCTGTTAAAAAGGCGCTATATTAAAATTGGTGCGAAATATATATGTTATTGGATAAGCAGAAGTACTGTAACTATAGGCTACTTAGGTGTTATGTAGTGACACAAGAACCACGCCTATGTTAGCAAGCAGCATTGTGATTTTCAAAGTGCCTTAAGAGTTTATGAAATTAGAACATCATATAGGGTTGTATATAAACCTATGCAAAAACTTGTCAAGCATGACAATACTATGATCTTGAAGGTGGCTTATGAATTATAGCTATAGAAGAGCATAAATTATTACACACAAATTTAAAATTAAAGGGCCTCCTTTTATGGAAATTTGCTGTCATCCTTTACATTTATTAACAGCAATAACCATATTGTACTCCATCATTTGGGGAACAAGGCCTCTGTTGTGATGCATTGCCAAAAATTCAACATGTTATGGGTGGGGGTCGGGGGTGGGGTATTGGCTCTCTGTACTCGGACAATACTGTCGCGGATAATCCCCCATCTTTGATGGTTGTTCTGTATATATTTTGTTTGGTAGTCAATTTATAATATTTTTGAGATATTTTTTGAAATGTGATTTACGAAAAGTTTTTTATGCAAATTAAACTGGTGTTTTCACAGTGACCGGAAAGACATATAGTCTCTAACATTGTTTCCAGTTTATTACGTATATTTCTCACATCGAGATAGTTAAATTTTCACATTTTAAAGTTCGAGGTTAATCCGAGAACTTTAAAATGTGAAAATTTAACTATCGGGATGTGAGAAATTGTCGTAATAAACCGGAAAACAATGTTAGAGATTGTTTCTCTAATTTCTACTCAATTTATTTGAAGTTAAACGATCTCAATAGCCTCCAGTCTCAAGTATGGCGCCATTTTGTTGCCATCATCGTTGCTATGTGTATCATTGCGCCATTTATTGAAAGGGGTGTTGAATAAAAAAGTTTTGATAAAAATGTCATATTATCAATAAATTGAGTTATTCTAGTCATAAGAATGCAAAAACTGTTTCGCTAGACAATGACGCAGGTGTTAATTTCATCAACATCCGGTTGCACTATTTCTAGAAACTGACACGAGACAGTTTACATGAGATCAAATAATACACATGTTGATTATCATTTCGATAACCCATTAGCCAGGAGGTGTTTATATTTGCTTGAAATTAGAGAATGAAATATCTGAAATGATATACCGGACTTCTAAGTCAAATTTTTGTTATCGAGAAGATCCTTTTAGTGAAAAAAAAATAAAACATTTAGCACTCAATGGGGATTGTATATGATGAAAAAATAACAATATATTAAGCGTTGTTCAACTTACCGAATCTTGGCATATATTCATAGGAATTTGGCCCAAGATCATATATATATTCCGGGGGGAGGGGGTAACTCGGTATTTTTTCTGGTAGGGATGTGCCAAAATGATTTCAGAAACATATCCCAAATTTATATATTGGTGTACTTAAAATAAACCTCAAATTTATATATCATATCTAAATTGGGAACCTGTATTTATATTTAACATGTCATATCAAAACATCAAAGAAACAAGATATTAAGTGCATGAAATAGTACACTTTTGAAGAAAATAACGCGCATGAATTATGTCCCCTCTTATAATGGCCATTTTTACCCCCCCCCCCTGTTTTTTGATACCCAAATTTATATACATAATTTTCTCTATATGCGAATTTATATACAGATGGCTCAAGACACACACCTATACTTATTCATTTGGAGCTAAGAACCATACCCGAATTTTTGGCACATCCCCGCACACCAAAATATATGAAATTGCCACCCCGGGATATTTACTCCCAATTTACTCTATATCCCTTTATTTGTTCATTATTAATGATGAGCAAAAGGTTAATTATTTTGCAACACTTTTCGGATGAAACGATTTTTTCGTTAAAAAAATATTCAAACATGCCATTTCGCAAATGTTACTAGTATGGTATACAGTAAGGGTATTAATTTTTACATATTTTTAAGGAGGTATGTCTAACCATCATTACTGGTATTGAGGTACTAATTTAATGCCTTTGCATTGGCGAATTAAGTTGGTGGAGATGTGGTATCTCCTTTAACTGGAAAAAAAATCATTTGGCAAAATTCGATTAAAACTAGAAAAATCGACTTCAATGCCCCCTTTTTATGGACCCACATTTGAACCCATTGTTTCAAAGGCTGATTCCGCATGTGCCTTCAACTACAAAGAGTCCTTATCTGGAAAATTCCGTATTGCAATATTTATATACCGTTTGAAAAAGTGAAATTTTCGATTTGTGAATGCCGATCTACATCTGCTAAATTTATGAGTTTCTGTGAAATAAGTTATAAAAATACCCTCTAGAATATCTATGAAAAGTGTAAACACACACCGTCAAAACCCATACAAAATGAAGCCATCTGTTATATTGCTGTTGACCATCAGCAACTAACGTCTGATAAATTTTCAAGGCCTTTTAAAAGAATTAACAAAAGATCTACCTTTTTCCGCATGTAATGATCCGTTATATTTACATGCCACAAAGCAAGACTGACAGCATGCCAGCGTTTGATATATTGATCTTTTCTGTTATACCTGAGTGAACATATTAAACGAACAGTTCGAGAAGACCGTAAAAGAAAACATCTAAACCACAACATATATACATGTAGGTATTTATTTTCAACAAGTGTCACTTCAAATTAAGTTCTTGTATTATCATTGAAATTCTTGTAAAGTGGTCCCTGGTACTTACACTTACTATAAATAAGAAAATATACCTCACTTTTATGTTTTCTGACATATTATCAGTCGATCCTGGCGGTAAATAGCTTTTGGGTCCATTTATAATGCATGTACTTGGAAAGATTGGGGAAAAAACATGGGCTCCACAGCACTCTGAGAGCCCAGAGCCTAGTGAGGGGAGCCCTGAGCCAAGTGAGTGGAGCTCAGAGCTCTATGAGTGGAGCCCTGAACCCTGCCTTTTTTGTCAATATTTGCCTGTATATTTGGCATGAAATTTAATTTTCAGAAAAGGGGGTTGCAACCCCTGGAACCCCTCCTTTCTTGATCCGACAATGAAATACAATACAAAGCAGCAAGATTCGTAAATTAGCTTCCAAAATTCTGTAATATTAGGGGCTTTACTCTAAGAAAACATACAGTGAATACACATTATATAACTTTCAATAAAAACAGATGCGATTTCTATCAAAAAATGTTATGGGATGTTAGCTTAAGTCAACCTTTACAACTGGATGGTAGCAACTAAACTTTTGCCGAATGCAACGTAATATTTTTTTTTGCAGAATTCACAATCAAAGTGTCCGTCAGTCTGCAAAACTTTACTTTTATAGAAAACTACCGCTATAATGTAAGATAACAGTTGAATTATTCGATTGCAATTTCATTCTAAAACACATTTTTAATTAACTCTCATTTTCTTTGAAATATACGAGTCACAGTCTAGGTATATATACTTAATAAGATGTAATTTGTGCGGCCAGTAACCCTTATGTTTAAACTGCATTTCTGCTGTTGAGGATATAATTTATCAGCACATTGCACATTTTCAATAAAATGTGAAGTAATGTTTTCGGAACTAAAGTTAAAAATTGATATTGGAAAATAAGAAGAGTGAATGTTACCCGGAACGTGACAAAGCGTGGTGTTATATTATAACTGCATCCATTCTCACTTGTTTGGTAACATACAAATTTGAAATGTAACTCTGTCAATCATGTATAAACTGTAATGGTACCTGTTTAGTAATAAAGGAGTAAAAAATATGTGCTTATAATGGTTTATAAAATTAACTTCATATTTTTTTTTAAATTAATATATGACTTAGGAAGTGAAAATATATGATTTTTGAAATAAAAATCTGTCAAAAAAGGAACTTGATAAATGTCACATAGGAGACTTTTTAAAAACGTCTGTAAACATCAAAAGTTATGTAGTTGTTGACTACACAACACAGTTTGTAAACACCAAAACACCTGCATAAATATGGTCATTTTATTAACTAATTAAGCTACAAGTACCACACGTGTGTACAGGTGAAATTGTTTATGGGGCAATCAACAATACGGGTGTGTGTCCAATTAACAATAATTACATTTCATGAATATTCATTTGAATTCCATCAGTTTGATAGGTGAACATCGATCACGTTGCATATCAATGTGAAGTTGCAATTCCCATGAAACACATTTGACCACGTGTTCACGTGGCGGATAGATTTGTAAAAATAGAATCCCAATGTACATGATGTATTTCCCTGTAAATAAAGTTGTTTTTTATATTTCGGGTTTAAAATGTAATTATAAGAATTGAATGCATTATTTTGAAGTTTCATAGGGACTATGAAAGGGTTGACCGGGTGCATATTTTCAACATAACCCAGCAGGCACACAACATTTAAACAACATTGAAACAACATTGAGCTTTTACATTGAAACAACATTGAAATTTGGTTTCATATGGAAGTTTTATCAACTTTGACTTTTCAACATTGAATCAATGTTGTAAAACAACGTTGAAACAAT
>MJUU01054616.1:3881-21931 GCA_002080025.1 Modiolus philippinarum | reverse complement strand
ATTGAATTTCAAAAATATTTGATTCCAATTTTGGTAAATTTCCTGAGAGTGTCAAAGACCACTTATTTTTTGGAATTCTACCTAGCAACAATACTGTTAGGATTTTTTTCCATCAGGGCAATCATTTTCACCAATTGAATTTCAAAAATATTTGATTCCAATTTTGGTAAATTTCCTGAAAGTGTCAAAGACTACTTATTTTTTGGAATTCTGCCTAACAACCATATATTCTTTAATTCCTTATGGTAAAAATAGGGACTGTCAAAAGTTTAATTTCAAAAATGTTAAGAAAAATTATTCCCAGGGTCTATAGCTGTTTTCTTTGTCAAACAGGGGGTGCGGGGATCACTGTCGTTTCCGACAGTCCTTACTCTAGTTAACATTTGTTTTTTGCAATCGGACTTTAAAAAAGAATTGCCACACTTGGGTTGTTGTTTTCTTTAAGAGGATGTGTAAATCATTTCTAATACAGCTTTAAAGAGAAGGCATAAACTGAAGAAGCAGCAAACCTATGCAACACCATTCGCATTCTTTGAAATTGCGGTACTTAAAAAAATTAAACATTTTATTTTCTTTTTTGATATTGTCGATGATTAAGTAAAGTCATGAGCAGAATCCAACTCTACTTCCAGCAGGCACTTCGTTTTAAATTATAACCTTAGATAAGTGTAGTTGATACTGATATCACAATAAAAATTTGATTTGAAAAAAAGTGTACGACTTGACGCATAATATTGATATATAACATCTTTCTTTCTTTGTTAAACAAAATGTTACACAGATAAGAAACGAAGCATTGTATGTATTGATATTGAGGACTTTTCTTTTCATATGCTGATTTTTACTATGATAGGAGATCAAAAACGTATAAACTTAATTCAAGTTTTGTGTTAATTTCTGATTGAATACATCTGAATTCTTTTGTATTGTGAGCTGCAACATACGAACAACACATGGTTACTGTAAGAAAATTATTTATATTTTGTTCGGTTCCTCGTTAAATACACCTTTCGATCGTAGTTAATATCCATATTTTTGAATATTTATCAATCTCATCTTGTTTTGATATTTTCTCACAAACACGACTTTATTGCAGATTTTTGAAAAATAAAAATGACAATTGTTATTTTTATTCTGTCAAGCATTATCATGATAACAGTCAGTTTTTTTTTTCTTAAAGAAAAAAAAAACAACTGCTGTGTAATGGATAGAGCATGGATTGTCATGCACCATTTATATACTTTATCACCATGAAAAAGAAACTTTTTTTATCTTTTTTAAGATTAGCAGCTGACTATAAGCTTGCTTTAATCATATAATTTCAAAAATGAGCAAGAACATCTTAAATAGCTGCCTGTTGAAAACTATATTGAAAAAAACTTACCCATACGTAAAGTGATCTATGTTGAATGGCTGACTTGCATGGAAAAAATGACCTGGTGATTTAATACTCTCAAACACTATCTGATCGTATATTTGAACCTAGCAACAATAAAAAAAGATTGGCAATTAACAGTTCCTTACAACCATTACAGATATCTCAAAATGAATTTACATGTGTTGTTCAAATACAATACATTTTTTTTCGAAAAAGAACTCTTTTAATTGTATAATGAAAAATTTTAAATCATTTGAAATTTTGATCTAAAAGCAACAGACAGAGATTTGAACCACAAGGGTTGTAATGATATTTGAGTAAATGCTGAAATCAGTAATCTACACCATATATATACAATGACGTCGATGAATAGGTGCTCACAAAAAATTGGAAAGGAGCACAGAATTAACGACCACATTGGAAAACACAATTCAGAATTTTCGTCATTTAGGGATTTCGACTAACAAAACATTAAAACAAGAGGGCAGTTCAGTTTTAGCAATTGAATTGTTCCGCTTTGAAAGATGTGCTAGATGTGTTGAAATAGTTTTAATGTGTTTAAAATATCTTTAATTGCTAATTAGTTTATTGTTCTAATTGAATTACGGGATAAATATATCTCTTTCAGTAGGACATCGTTGATTTGTCTTCAATCCATTTTCAACTGACAGCCTAAGTTGATAGTATATCAGTTGGAGTTAAAGAAGTTGGAATAAGCATTGGAAATACATACAAGATCGAAAGACAAATGCTTAGCTAATTCTACCTGATGCCATTTTGAGTTTTTTAAATTATTTTCAAAAAGTTCAATATATTCAACACCATTATGATACAGTGTCTTTAAATTTGTGTGGAAAGATATAAAGAAAATGTAAATATATTTGACAACATTGACAATGTTCTTATAATTAATATAAGGTCACTGTCCTGTGGGTCTTATTGTTGATATTTTGAGTGACATTGATGGAAAACATTGTTGATTACTGAATACCAATGCATTTTATTGGTAATATGAGATTGTAATGGGTGATATGTCTGTTGTAATTTACTTAAACTACGAAATTGTAATAGAAAGCAGGTCAAATAAATATAAACATAAACATAAACTATTTTGACAATATGTCGAGACACGTAAGAAAAAAAACAACCTATCATATACTACCTACTACAGTTGTTACTAGATTTTGTGATTTTTTTTTGCCATGTTCGGTTGGTTACCAATAATTATTATGCTGACCTGTGTACTTAGGCGAATTGTAATTGAGAAGAGGTGCCGGGTTCAATTTCTGGTATTTTGAACGAGGAGTCAAGCTGCTGCATAATACTTCACTTATAATTTATACTCTTTATGCTTCTGCCAAAAAGTACAAGGAAGAAAAGTGTACCAACAATTCACTTTCCTGATACATATACGAGAAATACACGGACGTGTTCCCAGGAACGCCATACCAGTCTTGTATAGCACTTTTATCCATGTCAGTTTTTCCGACAGTGTTCTGGATCGATCCCTTAGAAATTTTGGATCAGAGTCATTTCCCCGTGAAAGAACTGGAGTATAATGTATATGTATAAATTGTATTTCCCCAATGCAAAAGTTTTCCCAAGAAATGTTCATGGTTGGTTTGCTTAGTATTTGGCGGGAAATAATATATTTGTGCCTATTTTTGCAGGGTGGGGTGGGTGGTGTTGGATGGGGAAGAATCGACAAAGAATTTCCCTGTAAGGATGAACATGAGGAAATGGGGTGCATTGATAAGGTAGACGTCCCGTTCTATGCATGAATTATCCCGGATATGAGAAATATAAAATCCATGACTGCATCAAGTGAGAAACGACATTTCTACACTAAGAATACTTATTTTTTCAAATTTTTAAACGAAAGGTTTGCCGATCGTTTTAGTGAATTGAAACTATCGAGAATGTAGGGAATATAGAATACACAACTGCATCGAGTGAGAAACGACATTTCTACACTAGAGATAGCTGAATTTTCAAATTTGTAGACACGAGGTTTGCCGACGGCTAAAAATCTTTACTATCAAGAGTGTCGAAATCTCGTTTTCCAAGAGGTACGGTTGTGAATATTATTTCTTTTATGACTTTAGGGAGATTTTGGACAAAAATATATCCCTTTTCTGACGATCTGAAATAAATGTGTTCTTTGAGCGTGACGTCATCAGGCATGGTCGCCTTTTTTATGGCGTCACAATGGTAAAGTTGGAAAACGGCAAACATATTTGACGTCATAATTGAATTTCATCGAATCACTTACCGAGAAATCTCCCTAAGGTCTTAATAGAAATAAAATTTACTTACCACTTCTCCCTCTGATTTCACTTTGTATTGTGGCAGGATTCTAAACTGTGCATTCTTTGCATTGTAATTATGCAGCATGATCTGAAATGATGGAATTAATACATACAGGAATGAAATGGTCAAGCTATTAAGAATATAGAGTTTAAATTAATGTGTATTTCATTTCTAAAGGTTGATGATTCAGCTGTACACAGATCAAACAGTCCTCCTCAATGCTTTTACGCCAAGATTGACTTGCAGTTTATATAAATAGTTCCCCAATCGTTAAGGTTTTGTGCCTGATCGAAAATTTCGTTTTTTCGTATTAGTTTTAAAAAAATTTACATTCTAAATGTGTAGATGATACATTTATAGTATCAAAACTGCAATTGTACAGGTTTAAAAGTGGCAACTGAACCAGGATTTGCTACAATTTTGCCTATGACGTGTTTTTTCTGCTAAAGAAATTTTATTTAGACATTTTACCATAGTTTCGATAGTAAAAGTGATTCTACTCTTTGTTTGACTTTTAGTTGCACTGGAGAGGCATAAAATACCATCTACAGAACTAAAATTTACTTCACTTGTTGTATCTTTTGTTTAATAAGAGCCAATTTTTTTCAAAATAAACTAAATATCTACGAGTAGAACAAATTAAAAAAAAACTATGCTAACAAATTTGTTCATGGGTATAAGAATTGAAAATTTTGCAAAACTTTTATTTCTTGCCTCTGAATTTTCATTAGGCAAGACACACACACATAAGTTTAAACAAGAATTAACAAAGTAATTAATGAAGGAAAGATAACACGAAACACTTACACTGGCCGAACATTACAATTACATGCCACAATCCACCAGGGAACTGCACGAGAAAAACAATAAATGACAAAAGACTAACATAGACAACGATAGGAACTCGGGATATCCGAAACAACAGCTAGCGGTAGGGTTAAACCGGTTTATGGGTATCTAAACCTCCCCTTTCTCTTTCATGTTTCCCTATAGTATAATAAACATACAAATAAAACTAAAAACAGGTAGACCACTAACTCCAAGACAACAATCTTGAAAAGGAAAGAATGAGACAAAACATAATTTAGAAAGATGGTTCAAGGAGTGCTCGCCGCTAAACTGCCGGCTAGCTCAAGGAGCCTAGTCTGCTGGTAAAACACTGTCGCACTACGGAAGTAAAGTCAAATTAAAATCTTCCCGAAGGGTTTGGTAAAGAATCATTATGGATTTCAGACATCTGCAGTATCAGTGAGAGGCCAGTATAACTGCAAAATCTTCAGGTCATTAGATCCCAAGCCAATTTAACGGCTTCATGAAGAATATCCGGTCAATAATCCGTAATACGTAATGAATGCAGGTTACGTCCCAGTTTTTCTGGATTTTTTATCAGTGTTTGGCATTTTTAACAACATTTCCGTAAAAACGAGGGTGAGAAATGCATGCCCTTCTATAAAACTTTTAAAAAGTGTTTATCAATCTATGAAATCTGTAACCCTGTTGTAAAAGTTTGGATGTGATAGTAAGGTTACGATCATTCAAGTCGTCAAGAGTTGAACAGACGCGTGTGAATCGTACCAGATGAGAATTATACACTCTGTATGATGGAGCTACAGGAACGTCGCCATCAAGAAAAGGGAAATTAGATATAGTGAAATCGAAATCATCCCTTTTATCATAAATTTTAGTTTTAATTTTGCCAGAGTCAACGATGGTAGTTAGACCGAGAAATGGGCAGTATTTAGAATCATTGTTTGCTTTATTAACTTTCAGTTCTTGTGGGTAAATGAGGTCGACATAGTCTAAAAATAGTAAGGATATCGTCGATATACCTGCTGTTATGCACTGGTTTGCAACATGAGTGTCCCGGTCTAAATTATGGTCTATCAATATGGCAACTATATGCAACCAAAATAACCAAAACCAATGCAAAATTGTGATTCCATGATACAAATTTTGTTGATTGACAACGAACATCTCTAACTACGATAAAGCAAATATCAGATGTGAATCGTGAATTTTTGTCACTTTTGCATTTTTAGAAAAATAAAAATCAGACACAAATTTGATCAAGTAATTCTTTGAAATCTGTAAAATTGTAAAACTCCCTGTCTTTTGATTACTAGTATTTTAGGTCATCACAAAATGGCAAAAAAATGTTGAATTTTGTCCTTCCATATAAATTAATAATCATAACTATCATGTTAAAGTACCAATAACATGGTAGTAGAATTTTAACTTTCTTGGCATTAATTGCTTGCAGTTTTATTAATATTTACACAACTACAAAAATATTGAACAATCAGTTGTCTTTATATGAATTTGATAGGAAAAATGTAAGAATATGTTATATAACTAGACTACACAATATATATGGAATGTAATTTGACATTTTTATCGGTCGTTACGCATCGTTTGGTGTTGATTAAACCCGTTATAAATAAGATTTCTATCGATCATGCAGTAGGATGATCACTCATAATGGCAATCTTTGTGACAATAGCAGCAGCTTGTTATTAAATGGTTATAATCGAAAACGAGAATTAAGGGACATGCAAGTCTTGAATATAAGAACAACTTTCCAATTATGATATCATTAGCATATCTTGCTAACAAATACTTAAGAAATTCTCTTTAAAATCTGAAGACAAAATACAGTGACCAATATTTTTAATGCAGAAACCACGCCTGGGAAACTCGAAAGTCTCAACTAATTTTTACTACCAGGAAGTTGATTAATTTAATGTCACAGACCCTGTTTTTAAAAAAAACAGGGGAATGTCACTCCATGTAAAACTGGTCAAACATCTCAAATATAACTAAACCCATATAAAAGTCTGTGTTTTAAGACAGAAATCGTGTTAATTGTAGTCAGCCGCTAAATGGCGATTCTAAAATCCGGACATATAGATAATAACTAATTTATCATTGCTATTCGAAAAAAGAAAAGGGTTTTTGATTTCTCAAAACTTATCTTATAAATTAATATGGAGGTACATTCTTTGATTTCTCGAACTACTCTTATTAAGAGTTAATCATATATTTCCGGACTGTATCGGTTTTTTGGTTGAGAACATCGAGTTTCCCAGTGAGTGGAAACTTTGGTATAGAACCAAAAAGAGTTTTTGTTGGATTCACTCTCGCATTTTGTATTTTTCTAGATGACAAAAGCTTCTCAAAAGAAACAATTGGCCATTTTCAATGTATAGTGTTTTTCTTAACAATAAACTTTTCGTCAAACCTTTCCAGTTACATGAATATCGTTTCCAATACTTCAGTTCCTTTGAGTCAATTTATCAAAATTCTAACTCAATAAAATATTGAGCCCTCATTTCCTGTAATGCACTCGGTGGATGTCCTTAGTTCTGGATTTGGCCTCCTATTTCGATATTTTTGGTAATGAGTACTTTTGTTATGACTACTTTTCGACTATGGCTTTCTTAACTATTTAACTCTAATGCTGCTGATGAGAGGTTACTCTTTGAAATACGTGTACAGTATATCGAAATTTACTGTTTAGTCCGCCTGATAACTTTTAAATGAAGTAACATACTATCTTCAAACTTGGTATGCAAGTTGTTTACTACAAAACTCAGGTCAAGTTAGATTTAGGGTTCAGAGGTCCAAGGGGTTTTGGAGTTATGCCCTTTGAAACATTGAAATTTTGCGAATTTTAGGGTTTCCGACTGATAATTTATGAACGAAGTAACATACTGTCTTCAAACTTTGTATGTAAATTGTTTACCACAAAACTCTCAGTTTCACTGGAGTTCACACTGTGAGTGCCTTTGTTCTGAATGTTGTAATTTATGGTTCTGTGCTTTGTATCTGTCTAATGTCATTGTTTTTGTGTCTAACGCCATTGTTTTCTGAGTTCTCGTTTTTGCCCTGTCTTTGGACTCTGATTTTTGTGAATTTCACCCTTTGTTCCTTCGGTATTCTACTGCCGTTGTTTCAGACCAAGTTTGATTTTGGGCTTAGAGATTCAAGTAGTTCTGAAGTTATGCCCATTGCAACTTTGAAATTTTTCTTATTTTAAGGTTTCCGACTGATAACTTGTTAACAAAGTAACATACTGTCTTCAAAATTGGTATGTAAGTTGTTTGCCACAAAGGACAGGCTAAGTTATAAATTTTTGGATCATAGGTACACAGGAGTTCAGAGTTATGATGTAATCTTTGAAATTTTGTGAAACGTGGCGGTGTATCATGTAATGCACCATTACTATTCTTATCAAAATTCTAACCCCAAAACAATACTGAGGCTTCATTTACTGTATTGCACACAGTGGATGTCCCAGGTACTGGACTTGGCCTCCTATTTCGATACTTTTGGGAATGAGTACTTCTGCTTTGACTACTTTTGGATTTAAGCTTTCCATATTATTTGTTTCAAATACTGCTGGTTAGAGATTACTCATTGAAACACGTGTACAGTATAACGAAATTTCCTGTTTATTATGCAACTTCGGTAATTTTGTATTTTAGTACAGCTGTTCTTTTTTTTTATATTTTTTACTTGGTGTTTGTTAAAGTTTCGTTTTGTTGTTCCTGTTTTGTTGATATTCCTTAATGTTTGTGACTTTGGGTTTCCACACAATTGAATGCTATTTATTGAAGATTCTGACATAGTAAAAAAAATAATAAATCATTTCATTAATCGTTGTTTCTTAGAGGGACAAGAACAACAATAAACACAGATATGTTTACTTAAATGAAAATTCCATCTTTCAGGGCATGTTCTACTTCTATGCTCTAATGATCAATGTACTTTACAATCTTATTTGCTTGCTCGATTTTCTTTCTCTTTTGATTAATTGGGCTTGCTTTCTCTGTAAATATTGTGGTTTAAGCACAATCATGTGATGCCAGAAATGATTAAGTAAGGTTTTGACACATGTTTTATGTTACCCACTTTGTATAACCTTCTATAACACATATCATGTTTTATTTCTGGTCAAAAGAGTCTATCTAAATACGAAGACCGAAATTCAATATCAAGAAATAATAGACACTGATTAATTGAAAATATATAAAAGTCTTAATTTATTTGTTTTCTGTTTATCTCTATGAGAGATTAAGCTGGTGTATTTAGTAAAACGTCAAATTTCGTAACGTTAAAATAATAACGTGAATTTCTTGTGCGTTTAATATAATAAACTCGTGCCTGACTTTCTTCTCAATATTAAAAAAAAAACTTCTGATCAGTAATTTTCCATACGACCATGTAAATTAAACATCACATGATAAAATTACAAATTCATGTTAAATTTCCGTGACATTTTAACATGAATTTAACGTTAGTAGCTCGATTAAAATGGAATTCCTATGAAAAATTCACGTTAATTAAACATGAATTGATGTTAACAAAACTTGCCTGTGTAAACAAGAGAACCTTTCATACGGATACACTATCATTCTTCCAAATTTTGGCATTTTATTTATTTTGACCATTCATTTTGTTTAACGTGCCCATATCTTACTATTTTAGATTGCCAAGTTTACTTGCAGTTCACTCGATTAGTAGCTTGTAGTAGTTTATATGTTGTGATTGTCTTCCAGGATTATAGCGGTTGCAAAATCACTATTCCAAATAATTCTATGTTGTTTTCGATCCAGCATCCATGTGTAAAAACACCATGGCTTTTTAGCAATGAATTCCACTCAAACCAGTGCCAGGGGGCGTTTTGAACTTACTAGGCCTCTTGGTTACTTCAAGATGAAGAACAATAATGAAAGCCTTGTTCCATTGCTTGGTTTTACCATGTTTTTGTCTCATGTGCATTTACTCCATATCTTTTATCGTAAATTCTGTAGGTTCCCTTTTCAACAACTTATGTATCTTTGTGCGGATCAAATTCAAACGTTTCGAAGATAAAATAAATCAGGGCGTCAGAAATAGATAGGGAAGAATAATCAAAAACTTATAATGACAAAACTGCATTATCAGCTAAAGACAGGGCTGTGAGCGACGGTTTTAGTTTTGGATAACTTTGATAACATTGTTACTTGTCAAATGTTTGCTTTATTTGCCCAGCACAGTTCAATGCAATGAAAAATGGGCTGTTGATATCCTCGGGAACTAACAGCTCCCCGGTTGAGGCGAAGTCCAATTTAGATGAAAACCAGCCCACCGGTTGAGGCAAAGTCCAATCGAAATTTAAATGAACACCATTATAATATATTATCTGTCTACATATTGATATTGTAGCTACTTGCATTTCATTTGTATAAGACATTGTCAATATGATTATTGCAACATGCTTGACATTTGAAATCAATAAAATTATCATAACACAAAACAGAAATTCATTCGGAAAGTTAATATGTCAAATTAATGCAAAGCCTTACCAATACAATTCGATATATGACAAAAATTTAAGTTATAAAATTATAAAATCCCGAGAGACTTCAAGGACAGTTACATAGCAGAAAGTGGAAATTAAGCGTAGAACTTTTGCCAAATGATGAACAAATTATGTGTCAATAACATTATGAAACAGGGGTAATACAATGAGTAACATTTGAAATAACATGGACAAAAGGTAGAAGGCCTCATGGTGACTTAAAGATGAAGAACAACAATAAAAGCGTGTTTCATTTGCTTGAAATTAACCATGTATTAATATGGATTTTGTCCCATGTACATTTACTCCATATCCCTTTATTAGTTCACAAAAATAAAGAAACAAATGCAACACTCAATAAAGGTGTCGACGGTAACACCAACAAAATCGGACGTGCCATCAATTGCTTCTGAAGGCAATGCTTAGCTTGATGCATAAATTGTATAAACTAGAGAATGTGTCTGTAAGACACGGATGCCCCGCCAAAATAATAATCGCAAAAGATAACCTAATCATAAAATGTAGGTCAAAGCCACCAAAATGTCATTGATGTGGGTAGTAATTACCAAGGCAATTCATTTGATGAGACATTATTGTCCTATAATGTGTAGTTGTTGAAAAAATTGGACTTAGAGGCAAAACTTAACCAAATTCATCGAAGCGTAAAATGAAGGTCAAGGCCACCTAATTGTCAATGATTTGGACAATACTCATCAAGGCAATCAATTTGATGAAATATCATTGTCCAATAATGTGTAGTTGTTGAGAAATGGACTTAAATTCAAAAATTAACCAGAGTAGCTGAAGCATGAAATAAAGGTCAAAGCCACCTAATTGTCAATGATGTGGGTTATACTCATCAAGGCAATCAACTTGATGAAACATCATAGTCATATAATGTGTTGTTGTTGAGAAATGGACTTTAACACAAAACTTAACCAAAGTTACTGAAGCGTAAAATGTGGGTCGAAGCCACCAAATTGTCAATGATTTGGGTAGTACTCAACAGGCAATTCATTTGATGAAACATCATTGTCTTATAATGTGTAGTTGTTGAGAACTGGACTTAAACGCAAAACTTAACCAAAGTCACTGAAGTGTAAAATGTAGGTCGAAGCCACCTAATTGTCAATAATTTGGGTTATACTCAACAGGCAATTCATTTGATGAAACATCATATAATGTGTAGTTGTTGAGAAATGGACTTAAATGCAGAACTTAACCGGACGTTCGGACGGACGGAAGAACGGACAAGTGTAACACTATATGCCCCTTCCACATTCGTAGGCGGGGCATCAAAATGTCATATTTCAGTTTTTGATGTCCTTTATGATATCCATTGAGGGCAAATTTGTAAATTCAATATTGACTAAGTTGCATAATAAACAGTACATTTTGTTATGCCGTACATATGTTTGAGTGAGTAACCTCTTATCAGCAGCATTAGAATCAAATAATATGGAAAGCCTTAATCCAAGAATAGGCCAGAAAAGAAGTACTCATTACCAAAAATACCGAAGCAAAATTCAGTACTAAGGACATCTACAGAGTGCCATACACGGAATGAAGCCGTAGTATTTTAAGGGATTAGAATTTTGATAAAAACACAAGTGTATATTACAAGTAAACATAACAAATTGCGTAAAAATATTATTTCATAAGAATACGATTACTTGGTTTAAGTATCATTATTTATTTTTCAGAGCCAAAAATATATGAACTATCACAACAAAACATTTATGAATTGATTTATGTTTATCATTTGCTTTTCTAAGACAAGCCCTTTTTAAATGGTTTGTACTGAAAAGCACTCAACCAGTTTTAACTTATTTAAAATTAACTAAAGTAGTATCGACCAAAGTCTGATTTAGTCTGAAATTTACCGAAAGAACTTCAACCAGTGATTCGAATAGTCTTAGCTTTTACTGAGAGAGTCTCGATCTGCATCAACCAGTCAGAACATGTACTGAAAAGGTCGGGCAACGGATGACAGTGATTGTAATATCACTTTGCCAGTTTAATAAATGTTTTTTGACAACCCCGCATCCATGACCAGAAAAGACATGGATGTAGCGTTGGTCGACATTTAGCAAAGAATTCCGCTCAAACCGGTGCTAGGGGCCGTCTTAAACTTACTACGAGGCATGAGAAAGCTCATTGTTGAAGGCGTCATGGTGACTTCAAGATGAAGAACAACAATAAAAGCGTTGTTCCTTTGCTTGTTTTACCATGTTTTTGTAGAGGCTTTGTCTCATGTACATTTACTCCATATCCTTTCATTCATCATTGACCTGTCGTGACCAGTCTGAAGCTGAACCGGAAAAGTCTCGATTTGTCAAAACCAGTACGATTTAGAACTAAAACAGTCTTGATCTTTCTAGATGAGTCTAATGTTGTAATAAAAAAAGTCTTGATCATATTGGAGAAACTTCTTACGAATGCGTTTAATTAGAAAATTAATTTAAGGGTAACTTCCTCCTAAATGCCCTTTTTATGTATTGATTGCAAAATGTTTATCATTTGCGTTCTTTAATGTTATATATCAAGTATCAAAATTCATAATATCAGCATCACAAAATATGAGACAGCTTAATAATATAGTAAAGTCGCCATTTAAACACACAATACCCAGGAAAAAGGAAAGAAAAAAAAACAATATACTGTCAATTTGTGACAAGTTCTTTAACAATTGTTCCAAATTTTTGTTTGCTCAATTTTCTATTTTAGTTTGTCTATTTGCAAGGGGTCTTATTTCAGAAAAAAATTAAATGCAATTAAAACTACAAAACACTTATTCCCCTTCAAATTCAATAGTTGTTTCCGAACTGTGACAATTAAACCAATTATGAAAAAACTGTAGTTGCCCTAAACTATTGTTACAGTTTATTTACCATTTTCAGAATTTTTGTTTGCTCAATTTTTTTTTATTATTTTGTCATTTTGCAAGGTTGTGTCTTACTTTCAGAAACAAAATTTTCAGAAAAAAATTCTATCAAAGCAATTGAAATCTAAAATCAAATACATAAAAATATCCTGAAATTACAATAGTTGTTTTCCAAGTGTGAACCACTAAGCAAATTATGAAACAACATTACTTGACCCAAACTGTAGTGACAGTTTTTTACCCGTGCCATACACGGAATGAAGCCGTAGTATTTTAAGGGAAAAACACAAGTGTATATTACAAATAAGAATAACAAATTGCGTAAAAATATTATTTCATAAGAATACGATTATTTGGTTTAAGTATAATAGGGTTATTGCATGAATATTGGGGAATATTGTCCCGAGGAGAATTTTATAGTAGTATCGACCAAAGTCTGATTTAGTCTGAAATTTACCAAACGAACTTCAACCAGTGATTCGAATGGTCTTGGCTTTTACTGAGAAAGTCTCGGATGACAGTGATTGTAAGAGCACTTTGCCAGTTTAATAAATGTTTGTTGACAATCCCGCATCCATGAACAGTGTGAACCACTAAGTTAATTATGAAACAACATTAGTTGCCCAAAACTGTATTGACAGTTCTTTTACCCTTGTTCAAATATTTTGTTTGCTCTTTTCTTTAGTATTTTGTCTATTTGCAAGAAAGGTGTTATTTTCATAAAAAAAATATTTTGTCAATGCAATCAAAATTATAAAACACAAATCCTCTTCAAATACAATCGCTTCCCCCCAATGGTAGCCACTAAGCCAAATATGAAACAACTGTAGTCGTCCCAAACCTTTATTTTAGGTAATACACCAATACAGCTAAGGCCATGTCACTCACCTTTGCCAAGTTTGTTAACTGTAGGTGTTACTGATGATAACATGCAACTCAATTTAATTTGCATTTTGCATTTTAAACAATTTAGAGAATACATACAAAAAAAACTTGCTTAATTTATAAAATTTGTGTATTATACATTGATTTTCGATAGTAGTTTCAAGATAGGATTTTCTTATTTTTTATAAGAGTAAACTCATATGCAGCAGAGATTTAGGGGGTTGGACTTAAACAAGCAAATATGTTTTTGATACTACCTTTGAGAAACAAATTATTTATATTTATTTTAATACCAATTTCTAGATAAGTAAGGATTTCTATGGGCCTTTTCAAAAAAACCATTTGGTCCGCCCTTCGGTTTCGGCATTTAAATACTAATTTTGTTATAATTAAAATGTATTCATGGTTTAAGTTGTGTATTGTTAGCCAACAGTACGAGTGATAACCGGAAGCGAAGAGTGTTTGTACCTCTATTTGATGGGAGACTTCAAATCCAGGAAAAGATAACAACACTTTTTGAAAAGGGCTATTCCTTTAAATTCAGCCCATTGACATGTCTTTCATCGTTTCATAATATCAGCAAATGTTTTAATTATTCTCAAGGTTCAGTATATAGCTCTAAATAAGGGTTGTAGAAATACTAAAAGATTCTTATGTTTTTTTCATATTTTCATTTAATGTTGAATCCTAAAAATCCTGTTATATTACCTTTTTCTACAGTTTCAAACATAAAAAAGTGCAACTAATGTTCTTATTAATATGAATCGAAATCTATTGTATTATTTTTATGATGCGTGAATGTATTTCAGGCCAAAATTTTTCTTTGATCAAAGATATAGTAGCATATATAAATATTTTTGTAAAACAAACATGTCATTCTTGTGGTTCATTATCAAGATGATAAAAATAGGTTGAGACTCCTTATGTACAGGTTTACACTGATTAAGACAGGTCAAAACTTTTAAGTGCTAAATCAGTCTGGTTAAGCCAGCTTCAGACTGGTTCAGACAGGTGGAGAATCTTTAAACACTAAATCAGACTGCTCAACACAGGTCGTGATCATTCTAGTGCCGGTCCCAACTGGTCGAGACAGATCAAGACTCATTCACAGTGACTTCGGTATTTAGTTATTCAGTAAAAGCAAAGACTAGCCGAGACTTTCAGTAAAAGTTTAGACAAGTCGGGACTTGTTCAGTTAAGAAGATAAAAACGACTTTGGTCGTGGCTACTTTAATAATTTTTAAGGAATTGGGACTGGTTTAGTACTTTTCACAAAAAGTGTCAAATTTCGGAATTTCAGTGTTTTGTAGTGTATGCATGGAGAGGTATCACTTTTTCCACTTATTTTCCAAATATTGCATGAATTTCAATATTAAATATAATTTCAAATGTCAATTTCATGCCAGCAAAATGCTAGCTACTGGAAAGATACAATGCGACATTCACACAATATACTAGTCTCTTGAGTCTACTGTTCACCCTTTGTATCACATTTGTCCAAAATTATTCAAATCTATGCATACTTAAGACTTACCATCATATTATTTTTGTCTCTTTGGCTGGTTTGTGAAGTACACATGTGAACATATTTGTTGGTGAGTACATGCTTAAGCTGAAATAATAAATTTATTTATAGATAAAAGTTATCAATAAAAAAAATTCAAAAACTAAAAAGAAAAGCTTAGTCAAGCAATTAGCAGTAAAGTGAAGATATATTTTTTATATTTTGTTTCTTTTTTCCACTGTTTGAGATTATTTGTCGGTTTGCTAATTTCCCAAGACAAAACAGAAATACTCCTTTAGATTACCTCCGCATAAAGGAAAAACCTTCGAAAATAGAGTAGTCAGATGATTTCGATGTTTTTGATGCATAAGGAGCTACTCCTTAGTTCTAAGAAATTTTTTCTAACATTTGGATATTAAAATTCCGAAATGAAATAATTTTCAGGTTAGCACCGAAGTCAATAAGTAAATATTTTTTTTCATATTTTAACTTTACGTCATATTAACGTTATTTGTCTTGTTGGTAGGAGATAATAATCCTTCCTGTTACAACCGTTTAGCTGAAATCGAAACACGCGTTATCCGCTGAATCCTGTAGGAACAATTAAACTGAGGTGGGAAAAACTTTTGATTGAAAAAAAGGAAAACAAAATGTAAAATGTTTTGTCTCTGATTAGTAAGAGGTCTGTTGGATAATATCTTTCTTGAAATGAAAAAATAAATAAGAATATTATGTTTATAAAATAAATCGCAACGCTTTAAAGGAAAGAATTTTTTGCCAAGAAATATGACATTTTCTGTCACAAATTAGAATTCACTTCACAAATCAAATGTTTATTTCAAGGCTAGTATGAAGCTTTCTTAACGAACCTTGATCTGTTCAGTAAAAATGATACAAAACGCACAAGACACTATATTAAACGTCAGGCTCTTGTTGATTTTCTGGAATGATGTGATGTAATCCGCTATATGCCGTTAAAACAAATGTTTGAATTTCTTAAAAGCTATCAATTACCCCTGCCTTCAATCAGAAATCTCATAAAAATTTCACGATATTGATTCATTTTATCAAAGTTCCACCTACACTTTGACCCGTTTCTCTGTATTCTTACAGAAATTGACACTGATAATCAGGAGTAACTTGTTTGGTTGTTACAGAATCATTTCATCAAACAGCCCAATTTTACTGATTCATTTAGTTAAATGAGTTAAATGTATTAAATAATAACTAATAAGCAAACAGTTCGGCGTTACATCATAGATAGATTTGTCAAAACAAAGCAAAATAATCGAATATTTGGTAATGTTCACGAAAAGATAAAAAGATTTAATTTCAAAAACCAAAACTCGGTGTTGATAGTCACTCTTTGGAATTATAAAATTTGGAGCAATCGTTTCTAATAATAAACAATGTAGAATTAAAAAAATGCCATTCAACGACAACAGAAGTCTAGAAATGAAAATATTTTACATAAAATATGAAAAATAAAGAGGACAACATTACACTGAATCATTTGCAAAAAACTTATAACGCGATATTTGAACAATTAAAGTAGGCATTGGTAGAGCATTAGAGAAACAAAGAAACTATTTCTTGGCATTCGGGTTATGTTGTTTGTTTCCATTGATTTATTCACTTTTTACCTTTTTGAGGGGTATTTAGGGCTTGCTATGTGATGTGAAGTTCCTCACTGTGATGAAGACCGTACGGTGACCCCTAGATGCTTTGTTTGGATCATTTTAACCTGAATATGGGATGTTGTCTCCTTGACATTTATCCCATTTCCTTTCTTTTTCATATTATATTTTTATTCGAACATTTTACCATTAGTTTGGTTGTTTAAGAGTGTATGTACGCATTTATTTTTTTCAATGCTGCATGAATCAAATTCTCAGTACCACAAAATGGTATTGAGACACTCATTCCCGCCTTAAACTTCAGAAAAATTCATATACCCCTTATTGCATACATAGATATATATCTCTTATATATTGTTTACGACATTAACGTGCATTTTTAATTTACACGTTGCAGTCTAGACTTCTTTTATTTAGGAATGGTCGTAAACTTAGTAAATACAGCAGGGCATAATTACAAGTTGATTGGTTGACAGAACAGTATATGAGAGCATATGATTTATATCAAAAATATTGAAGATGATGCAGACAAATATAGTTATTAGGAAAATGAAGGGTTTAGTTCCTTCATAGTTTGATAGGCAGAAATTAAACATCATTACTTTGATCGCTAGTCCAAACTTATCCCTCAAGTCTATTTGCACATACCGATATGAATGAAATAATGATCCTACTACAGTGATTGGAGAGATATTACCAAAGGTATCTCTAAGATTTTTGAAAGAAAAACGGGAACATCCTTTGAAATGCAAAAATATTCTTCTTCTTTGACAACGGATGACAGTGTTTGTAAGATTACTTTGCCTACCAGTTAAATGTTTACAACGTTCTTGTCTGAGAGACAGGAGTTCACAATTTAGCAATAAGTTCAGCTAAAACATTGCTAGGACAGTCTTGATCTTATTATGGGTTATAAGCATTGGGCTAATCGTTGAAAGACTAATTGTGACTTCAGCATAACAAACAGCAAAAGAAGCATTATGTTTGCCATGTTTTGATTGGGATTTCACCCCTCAGTCTTACATGCTTTTAATTTTGCAAATGATATAAGTATGCAATAAAATAAAGACTTTTACCAAAATGGGCTTCTTGATAGCCACCCGTCCATT
>MJUU01054614.1:34784-46110 GCA_002080025.1 Modiolus philippinarum | reverse complement strand
TTACAACCAATGTAACTGAGGGGTTTTTCTAGCACAGCGTGCTATGACTACAACATGTTGACAACAAATAAATATGCATCAAGTTAGTACTTGCTTAATTTAATGTGATTGATACAATAATAAACCTTTTACAGCACACACAAATAAACACCGGTAGCTCTTTATTCTTCCACAAAAACGCAATTCTATCTCTTTCCACCTTTCGTACTCCATTGCCTAAGCATCTCCCCAAACTACAATCACGCTTTGTTTAACAAGTCTTTTATAGTATTTGTATATTATTGATTATTGCACAATACCTCATCTTTATTTATTAACTTCTGGTTTTAAATTTATACATTACCGTTCTTATTCTTTTCATCATATGCAACATCGGTATTTTTTGTATTTCTATATTTATAAATCTGGCTTAGCGATATTGCAATTCCAATCCCATCATCCTCTACAAACCTGTTCCCAGTACCACCTATAGTAAATGTTTATAATACTTTTCAACTTACACAAGGAAACAGACAAACAGATCTGTGTTTCGGTTTAGAATCACATTTCACTTTCTATTGTTGAAAATTCGGGTATTTAATGACCAAGACTGTAAATTGTGATAGTTCCTAAAATTATTCTTATGTCATTCATGGTAAAATTCTTCTCGGCTTCTATAATTCGAGTAATCAACCTGATTAAGTCACTCTTGTTTGATTGTGTTTAATTCAAATATAGAATTGCAGGCATTTAATAGTATGAACTAATATAAGGCAGGGTAGACAGACATCATTTTGTAATTTGAACAACGTTTCCACATAATTTCAGCAAAAATGACGAAAAATGTGCCGACTATTCTTCTGTTTGCACCAGTCAACTATAACGGTTACACTGCTCAACCGTTTTCCCATAGCGCATTGAAAATTACAAAATGCGGAAAATGCAATTAATCTTAAATATTGCAATTAGTTAATAAACTTTCGTGACTTTATGAACAACTTTTATTTCCAGTAGTTGAGAACTTGTGTCATTTTGTCATTTACAAAAAAAAAATATATATAGAAATAAAATAAAATTAAAAAAAAAGTTTAAAAAAATATCAAATAAGAAATCGGCGTAATTCAAAAAGGTTAGCACAAGGTTACATGATTTTACTAATGAGTTGCCTATTTAGTAGTTTTTTTACGGATCGCATTTAGTATTAACCATTTTCTTAGGAACAACTGATTCTTAGGGTCAAAATGAAAATAAATGATTTATTTTCATTTTTAGACTTTTATTCTTCTAAATCTACCACTATAAATTGGTTTAGAAATAAGAAAATAATAACAAAACTCCTCCGCCGAAAATTTTTGAAAGAATAAATGAGAACCCAGGGTTTGGAATTAAAAAAGGGCCCACATGGTCTAAAACTGAAAAAAACTATAGAAATTCTCACATTTATGTACAATTATTTTAATTCAGAACAATATTTAGCATTGTTTGCTGGAGTATGCAATAAATTTAATGTGACATCTACTGCTCCAAAAAAAAAAGTTATCATAAGGGTAAACATATAACTTCTTTATTTTCTTTATTTTTCAAAATAATAACAATAAAAATAATAATAATAATAATAATAAAATAATACACAACATTTATATAGCGCCTTATATAAAAAAATTAAACCACTCTAGGTCGCTTTACATCAAGTAAAAAAATTAAAAATAACTCTTTAGCAAAAATATGAACATACTAAAAAGGTACTACTATGTAAAGACATAAATCCAGGGAGAATTTAAAAAAAATTAAAATCAATAAATTTTTTCAATATTAAATATATGCGTATGAATTTAAAAATCATTTCAGAATTCAGACAAATTAAAAATGTAAAAATTAAAAAAAAGGACATAAAAAGAGGGAAAAAAATTGATAATGTTTGAAAAGAAAACATCTAGAAAAAAAAATTGAAAAAAAAATGAAATCTCGTAAAATACCACAAAAACATTACAGTCAATCTAGCAATACAAGTACACATAGCAATATGTAAGTCTATAAAAATATGTATTTAGTTGTCTTTTAAAACCCTCTTAAGTTTTTGAATCCAAAGTCTACTGGCAAACTATTCCAAAGACTTGCTGACAATTAACTAAACTGTCTCTCAAGATAAATTTTTGTGCACACTCTAGATTGTTCCAGTCTCAATGTATTTTCAGATCTTAGAGTTTGATTCGATTCTTTGATGGTAATCAGTTGTTGTAAATATCCGGGCCCTTTTCTGTTTATCGCTAAGTATGTAAGAACGAAGATTTTGAATTTTGGCTTGAACTCAACCAATATGCAGTTCGGCTAAGACAGGAGTAATACGATCATGTTTCTTAGTTCTATTTATAAGTCGGGCAGCTCTTTTTTGGATTCGTTGTAACCTGTCCAACAGATACTTGTTGATGTAATTACTATAATCCAGTGATCACTAATGCATTAAAAAGAGTTTTACAAGCATCGATTGAAATAAAAAAGTCTGATTCTGCCAATATTCCATAGATTAAAATTGCAAGATTTAATAACAGATGAAACCGTAAGGCAGTGGTCGAAATGTACACCGAGGCTACGTACTGATGTCGAGCTATTTATCACACTATCGCCTACTTTGTGTTAAAAAATTGATGCCTTTTTCGATTTATGTATAGACGAGAAAACTATCATTTCAATCTTGTATTCGCTTAACTTCAAAAGGTTGTTTAACATCCAGGCACTAATGTCACTCAGACATCGCTCAAGTCTACAAGAATAATCGTTCCAATCTTCAAGAACCTCGTGAACTTACGACTCGTCTGCATTGGTAGTGAAAAGCCATGACGGAGACAAATATAACCAACAGGCCGAGAAAAAAAAGATAATACAATTTAGGCCCAAACACGGATACTTGTGGAATGCCCAACATCAAATGTTTCACATTGTGGAACATCACATTTAATTTGCTTCATTTTTTAATTCTTTTTGGAGTAAGCTATTATATATTCAATAGAATAATAAAAAAAATGTTTCTTTTTACTTTGTCAAAGATAATTTTCAGTCAATATTTGAGTACCTATAATCGGTCTAATGTGCTGCAGTTGAATAATGCTTTATCTCGAGCACCACGTTAATTTATGTTTAATGTTATGTAAACTGGATGAAATATATGCATTTGCATCTGCTAAGTAATTATGTCATCCCCCTCTTAAGGAGGAAACATGTTGTTTTTGTCTTTACCGTCTGTCGTCCGTCAGTCCGTCAGTCTGTCATTCCGTCCGCCATAAAGTTTGTGGAATCCAATTCTCCTACATCTTTCATCGGATTTCAACTTCATAGAATTGATGTCCATTATAGTTATATTGTAGTTGTGCGAATCGTCTTACCAAATAGATCCACTAATTTTTGTGGGAGTTTTGCCCCCTTTTGACATACAATTTTGCCAAATTTAGTTTGTAGACGCCAATTCTCATACACCTTTCATCGGATTTAAACCAAAACTTCACAGGATTGTTGATCATCATGCGTATATTGTCTCACCGGATTGATGGGCAGTATAAGTAAATTACGAGTTATCTCCCCTATCAATCTATGAACAGAGTGGCTTTTTTCAGTGGTTTTATTTTGTTTCAGATATTGTATGACAACAATACAAATGCATCGAAGCACAAACAAAATGGGAAAGCAAAATACTACAATGATATATATTTTCTATTGCAACTTAAATTAAAGTTTGAGATTGGGTATAGATAATATAAAATTAAGATTCAAAAGGGGAAATAACTCTGTAGCAATGAAAATATAGCCTGGTCTAACCTGACCAAACCTCGCGCGATCGTCAGCACGGGTCAGGATCCCAGGCTAATGGGAATAAGCATAGAAAATACAACAATATAGAGCTGTCATAACAACTTAGTTTAGGACTATGGAAAAGGGAATAACTCTAATAAGAAAATATTAAATTGATTAAAGGGAAACTAACTCTGTATTAAAAGAGGCACAGAACATGCTCCAAATAATATTGTCCTTTGCTTAGGGTTAAGGTTAGCGTAAGTCCCATAATTACCGAATTAGGGTATTTGTTAGGGCTAGTGAATTTGATTTAAGGTTAGGATCAAGGTAACTAGTGTGAATTACTTAACATACCTAATGTACAGCATCTCATCTGCATGTATAATTCCAAAATCAAGGTAGGTGCTTTGGATTGAATTAACTTTTAGTAACATCAGGGGTCCAAATTCCCTCCAGATGTTTTATCAATTTCACGAAAAAGAAAATAGCAAAGAATGCACAACGGCCTGCTCTGGTATTCCTTTCTTTTTGTCTTTTATATGAGAAGTTAAGACTGGAAAAATAAAAGAAGATACACATTGCATTTTTACGTTTTTCTATCAAGCTTCAAATTTCCATCTTATAAAAACTTGTTTTATCTATCTTTTTCTACCATTTTTACTTTTTGTAATTATGTCTTTTAATACAAATGCACATCTCATATTAATACAATGTAAATGTATAGCAAAAATTTTTTACATCGTTTGCATGTAAACGGAGCTGGGGATTAATTTTCTGTTTTTGTATGTGTAAAAAGTGTGAAGTTAAAAGTGTTGGTTTCAGTTGTTTTGATTTTCCTGCATTATGATCTGTTCACAGTTGATACCAGTAAGTGAACAGTTGATATCAGTAAGTGAACAGTTGATACCAGTAAGTGAACAGTTGATACCAGTAAATGAACAGCTGATACCTGTAAGTGAACAGTTGATACCAGTAAGTGAACAGTTGGTATCAGTAAGTGAACGGTTGATACAAGTAAGTGATGGAGAAAGTCTTCAACAACTGAGTGTGTTGAAATATTGCCTCCATCGATAGACAACAATAGCATCTCATCTGCATGTATAATTCCAAATTATAACAACAATAATTATGCCTCCATCGGTAGCTAACAGGTCAGACTCCACTAAATATTTTCCATAGGCGGCCATTATAACGTTTTGTGAATTTTCATAATTACATGAAGTTCACTTTGTGCGGCGATATGATTTTCTCAAAGTTGCACGTCTGCCAAGTAACATATCCAAACGATGACCCAACTTTAAGTCTAATAAGAAATTTCTATCGCCTCATTTAACTGGAGTATGCAAATGACCGATTTTTCCTTTCATATCCTTGGGGATACTCGTCATCATTGATGAGGCTTCAGTATTTTTCCCATGCAATGAGGCTGGCTGATTCAAAATGCTTGTCAATCCGGAAGTGTTTCATGATCACAAGAGCGTTTAAGAACTCGGATATTGTCAATATTGACAGTTATATCCAAAGCGAAAGTAGCATGGCTTTGTTTATATAAGTACTATTTTTGACTATGCCAGCAGCTGATTGGTCATTTAGTAGAGTCTAACCTTAATAGGTCATTAAATGTTTTAAAAGTTCAATTATTGGTCTTTATCATGTAGCTTAATCAATATCCAAATAGAAAACTCAAAATAAAGATGCTCTCTGCCCCTTGAAAAAATTATATTCCTTATTTCAAATGCCTGGTACTTAAGTGTTTTCAGCACTTTGAAAAATTCAAGGTTCAAATAATGGTTCAACTTGGAAAATAGAGCTTGAATGACTGTTTTACATACATCTGACTATCTTTGTGATACTTTATAGCAGATTGGTGCACTATACTATCATTAAATTACTCCTTACAAAGAAAGCAGTCATACAAATGGTGAAAATCTGGTCATTTTAAGCCCCCTCCCCCCATTTGCAGCATGTGTTTCTGAGGTCAAATTCTGTTCATACAATTCACTCAAAATATATATAACTGATACCAAATGATCATCATGTGCAAAATAAAGGTAAACAAACTCCAGAAAGTGAATAGAGATTGTTCATAATATTCTGTTGTCCAACAAAATACAATTAAGTGTAAAATTTGTTGAAAATTCAGTCTTTACTTATCATGGGGACAGTATGAAAGTGTGTCCCAAATTTCTAAATCTGCATGCAGCTGCTAAATTCTTCCTGTTTTAGCTCACTAGTCTAATTCATTATGCAATTCAAAGCATCATTTTTGTGAAAAATATAAGCAACTATGAATAAAATTGCAATTTATTGTAAAAATTGGATGTGAAATTAGTAAAAATCTCATTTTGTGACATGACGCAACATAAAATGGCACTCAGAATGAATTTTGGAGCTTTTCAACTCTCAGATTTGTGTTTAATAGGTTCATTCAGTATGTTAACTACAAATATAAATAAAATTCAAGTTAAAAAAATATATAATGTTGAAAAAAAATGGGATTTTATATGGGGCTCTATCGTTCGAGTTAGCGATATATGTCGAAATATAAGAAAACATTAATTTAACATTTTCAAGCATTTTCTGGATAAAATCATAACTTTTCATGCTTATATAACTTGCATTTCATCTATTCTAACTAATTTAGTGTATCTACATCCTTTAACCTTGGTAAAAGTCTGACAGGGGCTTGTGAAATGGGAAATTCTTTAAATTTTGTGAAATATTACATAATATCTGAGCAGGTCTGTAATTTGATACCAGTTGATCTTAGGTGCAAAATATACCTTTATTTTCTGTAACCTACACATATTTCACCAATTGAAATATAAAAAGTCACTTACTGGCAAAAATTTTATTTCCCCTCAATTTTCGGCTTAAGGTCAGACTCCACTAAATATTTTCCATAGGCGGCCATTATAACGTTTTGTGAATTTTCATAATTACCTGAAGTTCACTTTGTGCGGCGATATGATTTTCTCAAAGTGGCACGTCTGCCAAGTAACATATCCAAACGATGACCCAACTTTAAAGTCTAATAAGAAATTTCTATCGCCTCATTTAACTGGGGTATGCAAATGACCAATTTTCCCTTTCATATCCTTGGGGATACTTGTCATCATTGATGAGGCTTCAGTATTTTTCCCATGCAATGAGGCTGGCTGATTCAAAATGCTTGTCAATCCGGAAGTGTTTCATGATCACAAGAGCGTTTAAGAACTCGGATATTGTCAATATTGACAGTTATATCCAAAGCGAAAGTAGCATGGCTTTGTTTATATAAGTACTATTTTTGACTATGCCAGCAGCTGATTGGTCATTTAGTAGAGTCTAACCTAACAGGGGGCACATATAGATAACATAAATCACATAACATAAATCACAGTTGCATGAATTTCGTTCAAATATTTATAAAATAGTGAAAAACATATTATATATATAATAATATATTATAGAAAAAATGAAAGGATATGGAGTGAATATAGATGTGACAAAAAAGCACATGATACATAGAAAACTCAAGTTTATCAAGGACAGGGCTTTTATTCCTGTCTACATCTTGATGTCGCCTGAGGGTCTTCAACGAGAGGTGAACAATATTCACTACCTCAAGCGAGATCAAGAAGGCCCCTAGCGTGCACATCAACGGTATTCTTGACAAAAACTATATCAAGGTCACTCCCTTGCTCCGCCATGGAGTGCCAACTTGGGAGGTGCTCAGGGTTATCTAACTGAAAGCATCAGGGTTACAAGAAGAGAATAAAAATGTTGAGCAACATCGATCGCTGCTTAAATATGTCATTGAAGCAACACATGCCGGGAGCGGTCAATGAGGAAAAAAGAAAAACGGGGCAATGTCTGCATACAAATATGTGTCATTAAGTAGTCCGACGAAAGACAAAAATAAGGACAAAAACAACATCGATAAACAACACGGGGCACATCGAAAAAATTGTAGGCAGACCTTGCAGTGTAACTTAGGTTGAAAGGTCAAAAATTGTCGTGTGTACAAGATATAACATTTAAGTAAAAACAATGAAAATATTTAACATTCCAATTGAAAAAATAAATGAATTAGTAAACGTATGAGAATTCTCACACGAACAACCACGCCATAATTTAACATTATAAGAGCATACACCTCAAGCACGGGGAGACTTTCTACGGACTCCACGCAGCACGAGAGACAAAATCTGCAGCAAACAGAAAAAAAATGGAAGGATATGGAGTGAATGTACATGTGACAAAAACACACACGATACATAGAAAACTCCAGTGCTTATCATTGTATATGTACATCTTGATGTCGCCTGAGGGTCTTCAACCAGAGGCAAACAATATTCACCTCTCAAGCGAGATCAAGCAGGCCCCTAGCGTGCACTTAATATGGTTAATAGTATATTATTAACCATATTACCCCAAATATTGTTTTTTCCACTAATTTATACACATTTGAACGAATATAAGTTGTCTATTCAGACGTTTAACAAATAAGAGGTCAGGTCACACTGTTTAAATATTCATAATTATGACATCAGGTTGTATTGTGTCTCATTCCGTTGTATACTGTCATTTTGTATGTTTCAAAACGCCCCCAAAATTTCTAAGTGAGACAAATCACACTTAACATTACATGTAACCTTGACAGTATTTGGACAGCTAAACCATGAAATAACTTAATATGTAACTTTACCGCAGGTTGTTGGTCAGAAATTCCAACATTTTCAAATTTCCAAGTTTCTGCGGCATGACATACATGTAACACTACCAGATAAACCACTGTCTCAACAATTTAGCATTTCGTGTGTTTTGTATTAAAAAAATAACTTCAAAAGTTTTAAGGCAATCATGACAGTGCATCAAGTTATCATTTGAACATTCAGTAGACAGGCAGACCAACACAGACGGCAGGAGAGGCACAAATAAATTAAAATTTAATAATAAAAGGTATCACACTATGACGGTACAAAATAACAAAAATACTCAGATGTTGCAATGAATTCTGCAGATGGTCATTTCAACGCTTATTTTTCCTTACTTTGTAATGTAATAGTAATATTTGATGGATATAGATTTTTCACAAATTAATACCATTTTTGTTTTTCTACATCATCAATGCTATGTAACCTTCTTTCGTTTTCAACATCTAGAAAGTCTCACGCATTAGGCTTGAGGGTCAGCTTTGCAACCCGAAATCACGCTTTCACGCTCACCGTTATCAATGTCATGCTTTTTGAATTTTTCGAGAAAAAATGAATTTCGAGTAAAAAGGACGTTTCCATGATTATAAAAAACAGAAATTCTGGCTCATATTCAATAAATACTTACGACTGGTCACCAATATTAGAACAATTTTTTATATTTGCCTTCCTTTTTATGATAACTTTGGCCTTAAATGCTCTCACCATTTTGAATCTCTGAAAAAAGTCTTGTGAGGATATAACAGTGAATTTTTCGATCCTCTTTGATAAATACTATGACATAAATTCAAGACAATTACTGTACCCGGACATTCTGCACATCGGAGAGAAATTACACTCACAGGGTAACCCCCAAGACCCCGTTTCATTCTGAGAACTTAAATCCCCGTTATATCACTGTTTTTCACTCCACTTGTGTGCTTATTTGTAGTACTATGAAAAACATGTATGTACGTATGTTCTTTTACTTAGTTCTTATTCACTTTCGAAACTCTGTCTTGTCACCTTGTCGCCATTATTTTTTAACGAAGCATGAGGAGGGGGGGGGGGGCATGTGGNACATATTAAGTCGTGACCACAAGATAGCTATGTCATGGCCACGAGATACTAACTTGTTCTAAAGACATACCAACTCGTTCCCACGAGATACTAAGTCGTTTGCATAAGATATCTATTTTGTGGCCACGAGATACTAATTCGTTCCCACGACATACTTAGTCTTGGTCACAAGATACATCATGAGGCCTTGAACAACGAGTTTTGCTCATACTCATAGCGATTTAGTAAGTCGTCGGAACGAGATAGTATCTCGCTATAATGAAATAAATATCTGGTCGCCACGACTTCGTTTATAGTGGGAACGATTTAGTATCTCGTGGGCACGACTTAGTATGTCGTTTGAACTAGTGAATATTTCGTGGCCACGGATTGGTATGTTCTTGGGAACGAGATAAGAATAAAACTTGCATGTAACATGTCCCCTCCTTGCTTCCGTAGTTTTGCTTTGTAAATCTGCATCTTGTTACAATGTATAATGCCTGAGTGAATAAAACACTCCATTTCTAAGATTTTTACAGTATGAGTACAATTCTGAATTTTCTGTCTAAAATGAATGCTAGACTAAAAGAAATGAGCACATTGTATTTAGCGAAATATTTAAATGATTTGTCCAAATTTTAAAACGTTGTATATTTCTATAATGAAAAATACTTGACAAAGCATGATATATGAAATAAAAAACGGCGGAATACTATCTAACCACCTTAGGACACGGACCATTTGATTTTTCAGGAGATGGTATTTTTAGGAAAAATCTGGTCCCGAGTTTTGCCCCCAAAAAATTCTCACCAACAGCTGAAAAAAATAATCTTGCCCCCCACCCTGTCCATTCGAAAAAAGGTCAGACTCTTTCCTGGCGTAGTGTATATTGAACAAAATAATAATAATCTGGCCCACTAAGCAAGCCAAAATGATTTCAAGGCTCAGATGAAAATCCAAGTCCCCTCCCCTGAAAATCAAATGACCTTTGCCT
This sequence comes from Modiolus philippinarum, assembly GCA_002080025.1. Taxonomy (NCBI): domain Eukaryota; kingdom Metazoa; phylum Mollusca; class Bivalvia; order Mytilida; family Modiolidae; genus Modiolus; species Modiolus philippinarum. The sequence goes on along the minus strand of MJUU01054614.1, from coordinate 35,616 downwards.
TATAAGTTAACAATCGTATAATATGATCATGCAGTAATTTAGTACATATAACCTTGCACTAGATCTGGTGCAAAAAGTCTTCCGCCGACAAATGTAAAATTTGATAAATGAAAATATTTTCCGAATGGAATATTTAATTGATTCAAAGTTCATTAATATCCTTGTAATTTAAATTGGAGGATGTCCGTTTTAATTTACTATGCGTTTTGTGTCAATGCAAGGAAGAAATTATAATAAAAAATTAGTTTATTATATTTTTAACTAGTCAATTTTGTCTATTCATTCAGCGTAGTATCCCAATAACTAAGAATTTTTATTTAATCTTCACTAAAAAAGTCGTCAGTTATAGAATTTGACAGCTGCAGAACACTTTACTGCCATTTTAGTACGATATGATTTATTTAATAAAAAAATGTAAGAAGAAATTTTAAGATATTACCATGTCGCCCATGACGTAGTCGGGACGACATATTGTTCTTTGTCCGTTTCTCTATTATTCATTATTCATTATTAAGTCTCCCAAACGAAGTTTTTACTCAATTTATTTTTATTTTTTTTAATTATTGTTTCTTTCTTCAACCTCTTTTTGTCCACACAGGTTCTCAATGATGCCTGGACAGAATTCATTCATATTTGGTACAAAGTTGGATCAACTTATGAAGTTGTACCTCTACCAAAACAAAAAAATTCAAAATGGCTGCCATTTTCAAGATGGCTGCCAAGTTACGTCAGCGTTTTGAATTTGTCTGATTTCCATTAAAATCACAAAATCTCAAACTAGCCTTGACAGAATTCATTCATATTTTGCAGAAAGTTGAATCACCATAAGAAG